>JASDQU010108166.1:140112-158472 GCA_032191745.1 Picea mariana | reverse complement strand
GTGCACAAGAGAGGGATGTTACAAAATGGGGCCATGAATTAGAACCTACCCAATGTTGGATACATGAAATTCCCTAGAGAGAAAATAAAAGATCGAATCCGATCCTTTGAAGAAGGAATGAGGACACAGTGGAAGTGTGGGTTTCTATTGTGCATATTTGATTAGGTAATTCTGACGACCAAACAATGGATTGAAAGTCATTTCTAACTTGGAGCTTAGACAATCTATCATGCACAATTCTCTTGATGCAAATTCCAGAGAGCATCAATAAGAACAAAGATCGTACCATTTTGCAACATTTGAATAAAGTCTGGTACCGTTGAAAGGAAAACATCCCCTGACAGGTGCTTGACTTACTAATGTCAATTCAGAATATGATTCTTAATATATTTCTTCATCAAAGATATTTTCAAGAGGGACCAAGGTCACCCGATTACTTAAAATGATAACAGAGGAAGAAATTTATTCTTAAAACAACATTATTTTTATGAAGAGGAACATTGATTCATTGATCTTTTACAAAGAGACACAATGGTTCAATGTCATGCACCTTTTGAAAGACTATATAAAAAAAAATCATGGTGAAAGGAAAGTGTCTCTGATATAAAATTAGAACATCAAAATATAGGCAGAGTCCAAGGAAGAATTTGAAACCTAAAACATACACATGAAGTGAGGGTGAAAGGGAGGAGCAAGGGAGGATTGTAGTTATCTATAGGTTGGATCCTAAACAACAGGGAGTTGCAGCTTCCTCAAGTTGGTGCTTGAAAAAAAAGGATAGGATTCCTCTACAGGTTGGATCTTGAACAAAAGGGAGTTGCAGTTTCTTCAAGTTGGTGCTTGGAAAGAGGCGATTGGTGTCTCCTTGAGTAGGTTCTAAAAAAAAAGGAGATTTGTGTCTCTTGCAAGTTGTATCTTTTAAAATAAATATAAATTTTATGATTGTTACATTTAAAATTATATGTACTGTACTTTCTTGTTGATCGATTATTATGGTTAATAATTTTAATAATTAAATAATTGTGAAAAATTGTGAAAAATAAGCAATACTGATTCAACCCCCCCTCTGTATTGAACAACATTTCAACAGAATGTCCCTCTATCCTTGGTATTGAATGAATAAAAGTTATAATGTCACAGATAAATACAAGTTATGGCATCATATAAAGAAGCAGACCAACATACAGATAGACATACACAATAGTGGGAGAACCATCAAATCATTTTATTAGATGTAGCCAAAACAACCACTTTTTTTCCATTACATGATGATGATGTGTGTGTGATATACAATTACCAGTTGGTTGCATTCATTAATTGTCGCGTCGGTCGACTCTAACTGCCTAATCAACTGACTTCCCTAACCGACTACTACAGTCGACTCGATTGGTGGGTCTAGTCGACAGAGATGACTAGCCCCTACAACATGTTTTCATGCTTATTTTCTCATCATCAATTTCTTTTCTATTTTTCATTTCAAAAAAATTAAGAGGTAGAAACAATCAAAGTCACTAGATTTTTTTTTTCGTGCAATAAGTTTTTAATTATCATTTTTCTAAGTACATTATGGATAAAATGCTTTCATTTTATAACATTTTTTTTTTTCATTTAGCATGTTTGTGTAATGATAATATCCAACTATATCAGTAAACCACTAGTAGTGTTATGCATAGTTTTTCAAATATTTAGTGGTATTTAAATAAAATATTAATAACAAAAACAAATTTCAATGTTCATCTTTAGAAAAATATTTTAATAACAACATTACACACACACGCGCGCGCGCGCACACACACACACACACACACACACATATATATATATATATATATATATATATATATATATATATAAAATAACTGAATGAAAAAAAATATAAAGTAATAGATAGATTTTTTTTACATCCCATTTTGAGGGAGATGTCTAACTGCTTAAGTGCTTAACATATTAGTAATAATAAAAATTCAATATCAACTTTATATCAACTCAAACTTTATTTGTTGTTGTGGTTATACATCTTCATCGTGGAACACACCAATTGGCATTATCCCTCTTTAACCTCTCTTTTGTGAGCTTGCTATTATAGATGTGTCTAACTATATTTATTGATGGATGTACATTGAGGTCCTTGAGTTATAATGTTTTCTCAATTCAAATGTAGAAACTCCCGGTGCATTTTTTTAGTTGTTATATATAGCTCATGCTTAAACACTGCAAAAGGATAAAGATAAATATATTAGAGTACCCATACATTGACATTTATAGATATTAGTAATTTTAATTATTGGCACTTGTTACTAATATTTTGTGTGTGTGATAATGTTTTATATGGTTAACAATATCTTAAACTTCTTTTATATTTAGTTGTGTTTGTTAATTTCATTAGTATTTTAATAATTTTATGGTATTTCCATCTAAACACAAATTAATTAATGATTTTTTATTATCAAGATTGATTTACAACATAAAATTATAGAAATCCAATATGTGTGTGTGTTAACTTTTATTGTGTTCAAATATTTTTCTGTTGAAATTATAGTGGGGTTTATGAAAAATACAATAATGAAAAATTCAATTATGGAATTGTGTGTGGTATTAAATATTTTGGGTAAACATTTTTAAATATTGTCTTCAATGATATTTGAGATTGTACAAACAAAAATATTATATATGACTATGCGGAAGACAATATATGTGACAATGAAAAGATCTATATAATTATGAAGATGTATACTTATGAAGGAATGAATCACATGTACTTGTATATGGCGTGTAACCCATTTTAAAACACTTGAATGATATAAATTAAATGTGATCGAAAATTAAGTGAAAACTTTCGGTTTTTAAAGTGAAAAATCTCATTCTGAATGTTATAATATCTTAATCCAAAATTGGAAAATCAAATCTCAAAAGTGCCAATATTGGATTCTGAAATTGCAAAACTAAATTATGAAAGTGGCCATATCAAATTCTAACTGTGAAAAAACAGATTTTGAAAATGTGAACATTGAATCCAATTTTGCAACTTTGGAATTCAATATTTTCAAATTGGAAACTGCATTTTTCTCTTTAAAAAATGCAATTTTGGACTTTGAATGATTCAAATATGATCATTATATTATTTTTCATCTATCTCTATGCTTTCAAAGTGGAAAAAATTGGAAGAATCAACTTGCAAGGTTTTTTAATGGCAAGTCCCAGTTTGGAAAATTTGGGTTTGAAACCTTCCAAATCCATTTTGACGCATCAAATGACATTGCTTGGGATCAAAACTTTCCCAGTGATTGCTTGGAACCTATGATGCTATTCTACATATCAATATCTTTCCAACGCTGCAAAAATAATATCAATCGAATATTTTATTCAAAAGTTATGCCTCACACAAGCTGACCTATCATGTTGACCACCATGGTACAAGAGGATGCCACATCAACCCCCATTGCTCATGCATATGGGGCTAGCCACGTATGGACTTTCAAGAAGATTATATAAGGTCCAAAAACTTATCACAAGTGAGGGTTGAGGAAGTCAAAACCCTACCCCTAGATGGCTATCGGGCTATGTTAAATACCAACCCACTAAGGGGAGAGGGGGTTCCATTATTTTGCATTGTATCTTGTTCCATAGCTGAGAAAATCATATGAGAGTGGTATTTTGTGAGCATAAGAGAGGAGGATATATTTTGTAGCAACCATACATGCCACCATGTCAAAGGAAACTCCACAGAGAGTGCCTCTTTCTTTGTACTTGCATTTGAAAAAAGAGAGCAGAGCAACCTCACCTTTTAGCTAAGTGTTCTCTTGCATTGAGTTTCCCAGGTTATATATTGCGTTTATTTGTGGATGGTGTGTGAGTATTTATTTTTGTTCATTATTTTTCTCATTTAATCTATTTCATACATTTTAAGAAGAAAACTAGTAATTAAAGAATGTGAGATCTAAAGGAAAATAACCTTCACAGTAAAGATTTCGGTATTTTATTATATGTGTTATGACGAATTGTCCAGTGGAATATCCAAAACAGTTTAAAAATCATATTGGTATCAGAGTATGTTTTTTTTGGGTATTTTTAGAAAGTTCCAAGAATTCGGGAATCAATTTAAGAAAAATGCCACAGAACCGTAGCCATGGACAATGAGTCTATCCATAACAACCCATGGGATCCAGAAGAGGGGATATTTGCGAGGCTTGAAGATAAATTCGATGACATATATAGTAATATGTACCTCCTCATGGTGTCTCTATAAAGTAATCTCTAACCATTCAGAGAAATTGGAGGCTCAAACTCAGAGATCAGATACGATGGGAAATCGAGAGATAACGAAGATCTAAAAAAGGAGTCACAAAATGAACTTGAGAAAGAGAATAAGAGTTCCAGTTCCATAAAACCTCCACATCCTTTATTCAATATGGAATGAAAGTGGACATAAATCCATACCAAGGTGATAACTATGCATTAAAATTGAATAATTGGTTGCAACAACTAGAATTTTATTTCAACATTTACCATATAGATGAAGAAAAAAATATATCATTTTCCAGAATGAATTTTGAGGGTCACGATTATATTTGTGGGAAATTCACACAAAAACACTTAGGCTGGCGGGTGATCCACCAATAAATAAGTGGGAGGATTTTAGAACCCTCATCAAGTCCCAATTCTACCATATCGGGTATGTAGGGGACCAATGGATCTAGTGGCACTGCTTTAGTTGGAAGCAAGGGAAGAGTGTATAGGAGTGCAACATCGAGTTCAGAAATATGGCCATCATGTTGGGTATCTCTCCCAAGAACCTAGTTTCACTCCTGAAGTATCTAGGGGGTCTACATATCCATATACAAAATCAAGTGATGCTTTTCAATCCAAGGGATGCTGACGAGGCATGTGTATAGGCACAGTACTTGGAAAACATAGGCCACAAGAAATGGAAGGAAAGTAGTTCCAAGTAGAAAAAGCACCAAGAAGCTTCCAAGGATGGGAAGAAGAAGTGGAAAGGGGGAAAGGATAAGAATATTATAGCCACTACACATCAGTGCAAGGATCCTACCAACCATTGTAATCATTTCAATATTGATGGGAATGCTAAGTAAAAGTGTTGGAAACTACATCCTGAGATGAACTCAAAGAACCACAATAAGGATATAAAAAAAATAATCTTCTATCCATGGATTCGAGGAATCAAGTCGAACAAAAATTTGATGTGGATGAATATATTATCTTCACATTAGTGTAGAAGGAGGTGAATATTAATATCCTTCGTCACGAAGAAGAGAAGGAGATGACCAAACTTTTCCACATCAATATCCAATTCAAGAAGACCAAGATAGATGCTCTATTTGAATATGAATCATAGGATAATCTCATGGTTGTGGATATGGTCAAAAAGCATATATTAGAGGTTTGGGATCATCCTATCCCATATCCATTCGGATGGGTAAAAAATAATGCAAAGATCAATGTAACGAAGCAGTGTAAGATTACATTTGTTGTAAGTGTTGATTTTATTGATGAAGTGGAATTGGACGTAGTACCCCTTGACGTATGTGGAGTAGTGTTTGGAATCCCCTATATGTATATGATGAATTAAATATTCACAAAGAAATCCAACAAATACCGACTAATAAAGGATGGGAAGTCCTACATGATCAATGCACATAGCTAAATCAAATATCTCATTAGTAAGTGCCAACCAATCCAAGAAGTTGATTAGTTATAGTAAGAAATATGTTTTACTTTTCGTAAGAGAAAATTAGTATGATGATGAATCAATAAGAGTAAATTCATCCCTAGAGGGGTGTACTAAACAAAAGAAACATTAGTTGGAAAAGTTTTTGTAAGCATACAAAGGTGTGTTCCGTGAGCCTAAAGGGATACCACCCAAGAGGGAAGTGGAGTATGAAATATAATTTTTTTCAGAAGAAATTGTAGCAGCTATTTGAGTAGGGTGTGATTCAACCAAGAACATCTCCTTGTAGGTCACCTATCATAATTTTACCAAATACGGATGGGACTTGGTGAATGTGTATCTACTACATGGAATTGAACAAGTTTACACTAAAAAATTGTTACCCTCTACCCAGTATCGATGATATGTTAGATCAGTTGCAACATGAAAAATATTTCACCAAGTTGGATCTCAAATCGAGATACCACCAAGTACACATCAAGGAACAAGACACCTAGAGTATTTCCTTCAAGACAAGGAAATATTTGTATGAATGGTTGGTCATGCCATTTGGTTTATGGAATGCACCAGCTACATTTATGAGACTGATGAATGATGTATTATGCCCATATCTAGGTTCTGTTAGTGATTATTTTTGTCTTAGGCACAAAAGCACCCAGGTCTACAGGTTGCTCAAGAAGTGCCCAAGTGCAGCGCGGGAGAATCCCTGTTTTTCCGGTAGCAAGGCAAGTGAGCGAGCAAAATAGCGTTGGCAGCATCCAAGATCTATTTACAAAGCAGATCGATGGTCACCGGTTTTTCGGAGCTATCGAATTACCCAAGGTTTAGCGCAAAGGACAACTCTCATATTTCAATCAGCAGGTTCGGATCGTCCGATCTAACTAGGACAGGTGGCAGCCTGTTGACATATTGCGGATCGGGGTTTCGGGGAATAGGGAACCCTCAACTCATTGCACTTGGAAGTACCGATCAGCGAAACACCGAAAGCCCCTTTGGCACCGAGCCCATGGTCAGCCCTGGGTCATATCGAGCGAGCCTGCGAACGAGGGTAGCTCCCCTATAAATACCGAATGCCCCCTCGTCCGTTCATCCTAAGGACGCGTGTTGCAAGATCTTGCCGCGTCAGCGTTTCGATGGTCGCGAGTTCATGGGGTGAGAGTTTCATGTTATTCAACATCGCGAAACCCCGAACCCTGATAGCACCGAAAGTGTAGAAAGTGGGGCCCGCGGTATCACGAAGTGTTTTCAGCCGTTCATCCAGAGGGGACACCTAGCAGCAAAGAGAGCCATCTCGGTGCTTCGCCCATCGTGACTCTAAAACGCTAAGAGCTGCCCTGTCGTTTTTCGATGCACGAGTTTCCGAGAGAGTCCCAGACCTGGGCCCACGACATCGCTGGGAGAGTTAAGAGCCGTTAGATCTTGGGGGACGCGTGGCACCAGATTAAGTCATCTCGGCATATCGCTCATCGCGATTTCAATCAACAAATATTAGCTCTTTCATATTCGCGAACGTCGAAAGCACATGGTCACAGCCCATGGTCACTTGGGAAGAGGGAGGAGTTGCATAAAGGAGGCCAAAGGCACCGAGTTCAGTTGCAATGAGGATCATCGCGATCTCCAGGTGCCATTGGACCCAATCTTAATACTATTCCTAGCAGTGAAGTAAATGAAGGCAAGAGCGGGTGGTTGAAACCTCCTTTCGTTCATTGAATGAGGGGAATGGAGGATTGGCGAGCCGCCTGCTCGCAGAGATTCTATGTATCGATTCTCTCAACGAAGCCGTGCCGAAGTCCTCGACTAGACAGAGAAGTCTACGCACGCTAGTCGAGCACTTCATGGCTCAGCTACCCTCCTTACAGGAGCCATGCGTAGTTAAGGTGGCATTTAAAGAAAGATATTAGTACGAGTTTGACTGAAGGGGCATCAAGACTTGAGTGACTGGGCACGCCTCTGTGAGGTGAATTTTCCTGGGTATATAGACTCAATTTTTGTATTTTTGAAAGCATCAATGGTAGAGCACAGCTCTCGACTGTAAAGTTTTAGCAGACATTCTAGATTTAGGGTCATGCATCTATATCTAAGATTTATTATTTTATAACAGATAGTCTTCTTACTCCATCTAAGTTTTCATCTTATGCTAAGAGAGTTCGCGAACGAATGATTCGTGCAGATCATTGCAATTATGTCATGATAAAGGATTTATTTATGCATTATTGTATTCTCTGGTTTTTTGTGTTTGAGCGCAAGAAGATCTTGTGTTTGGATGCCTTCTTCTATAGCCTGTGAGAAACCTGATGTTTACTTCAGACCTTCGCATTTCCCTAATATAAGTCTTCCCCCTACTCACCCTTACAACAACTCACTGTCTGAAGTTACCTAAGACCTCACTTACCCATGCATGCCTGGCCTAGTTTCAGAGTTAGAGCTACATCATCTTGAGCTAGCCTCCATTTGATCACCTCATTAAACAAATCGTGACATTAAACTGATGGGTGTCGGGCTCTGCTCCTACAAGCAATCTAGGAGTGACTTCCGACGCTAACATTTCTGGCACCGTTGCCGGGGACGAAGTTGAAGATTTTCCCTGGGCAGAACGACATTGAGCCTATGATTCTGAAGATGCATCAGACACCAGAGCCCTTAAATATTTCTACTATGCACCTGGCGACTCCACTGTGGCAACTCCATTGTTTCCACATCACTGTTTCAGCTGTGACTACTGTTAGCACACCTGAAAGCTGGCCCTAAGGAGCTTTCTCGAGAAGGTTTCAGCAGCTGCTTTCTCAGCCTGAGAAGCTTCCTGGGGTAACGACAATGTTAAGATCTGGCCTTTGATGGTGAATAAGGACCAGACACACTTGAAGCTGTGCATCTTTCACCTGGTGAATCCATGATTTGAGGATCGATTGGCGACTCCACTGGTTCGATATGGAGAAAATTCTGGCTCAAAGGTTTGCTTTCTGTGACTTTTCTCAGATAGTTGGTTTTCCTAATGCACTTCCTGATAGAGACCAATGGGAAGATTTCCTCCCTGAATTTCATGCAATAAGTTGGGAGGAACCAGCTGAGCATTTACTGGACTTCCATGAGGCTATCCACTGACACAATATCATGCATGAGGATGTCCAGATTAAGCTCTTCAGGTATTCATTGAAGGGAGATGCTCTTGAATGCTGTCGGTCTCTTCCCGCTGCAAGCATCCGCTCTTTAACAGGTTTTCATACAACTTTCAATTCATTTTGTAAAGACTACTATCCAGCTGATGGTTTGTTTGAAAACTGTTGTGAGGAGTTTTCTTCGCTTTAGGAAGCCTCTACTGGCCCTGAAGACCAGGTCCATGATGAAGCCCTTACTGTGAAGGAAAGCATCTGCTGTGAAAATATAGAGGTGTTGGACGATATTAATTGTATTAGCCCCAGAACGGAAGCATCTGACATCATATCAGATGCATCTATTCTTTTAGATCTTCATGAATATCAACACGCCTCTTGTGGATATTATGAGTTTGCAGAGCAGATGTGGTCCATGGTAGATGGCTCACATGAGTATCGGGTTGAAGCAGATATTCCTAGTAGCCCTGCTTCTGAGGACGGAGGCCTTCCCGTTTTTAAAGAAGAAATTATTGTGGAAGCGGTTTCCTCTCTTTTTCTCCAGGGGGTTTCTCATGATATATGTTTACCTGGGATTAAATAGAAAAATATTACGTGTGAGCAACCAGAACTAGTAGGTCCCACTATCCCTAAAATGGAAATTTTTGACGGGATCACTGTTCTGGAGGAGGATCATATCAATGAAGGACAACCCCTTTTTGATATATATTATAGTGATGATGAGCAGCAAGCTTATCCTACTTTTTATCACTATAGACATACTGAAGAGCCAGTCGAAAAGCAGAATCACCCAATGGTCTCTATTTATGATGAATACGAATCGGACCTGGGGGAGACCGAACCAGAGGAGCAGAATATTTCCTGTCCAGAGCCAGTCAGCAAGTAGCCACCGCCCGAGATCAGCGAGCCTACATCATTTTTCCACCATCAACCTGTGCTTATCAGAGATATTCAACCACAGGTGAACAACTGTGTAGCAGAGGAGGGTGTCTGTTGCCCATTTTCTGGAATTTGCCACTCATTCTATGACCTTGTCTGCAAGTACATGTAGTGGCATTTCCCCTATGCCTTGGAGCCACCCTATTTCATCTCAACTCTAGCCTGTAAGGAGGAGTTGAAGAGTGTAACCACTCTACTTTCATGGTTACACCATCTGCTGATGATCATCGACAGAAGGAAGGAGCTTCTATCTAGGAAGCTTCTTGAATGGTTATGGTGGAAGTTTTCTTTCACCTAGCCCATGTAAAGTGTTTTATTATCTTAGGATTGTACATAAATAAGCTCCTGTAAGCATGAACATTTAGTTTGTTTTGTTTTTATTTTTCGGCCTGTATCTTCAGCGGCGGGATGTTTTGAGCCTGACTCCATAGCCCAACAGCAAGGCACTGAAGCTGCGAAATGAGTTCTTAGAGCATCACAGGGACGACTCTATCCCCCATGGAGCCTAATGTTAGTGATTATTTTTGTCTTAGGCGCAAAAGAACTCAGGTCTACAGGTTTCTCAGGAAGTGCCCAAGCGCAGCGCGGGAGAATCCTTGTTTTTCCGATAGCAAGGAAAGCGAGCGGGCAAAATAACGTTGGCAACATCCAAGATCTATTCACAAAGCAGATCAACGGTCACTGGGTTTTTAGAGCTACCGAATTGCCCAAGGTTTAGCGCAAAGGAAAACTCTCATATTTCAATCAGCAGGTTCGGATCATCCGATCTAACTAGGACAGGTGGCAGCCTGTCGACATATCACGGATCGGGGTTTCAGGGAACAGGGAACCCTCATCTCATTACACTTGGAAGTACTGATCAACGAAACGCCGAAAGCCCCTTTGGCACTGAGCCCACGGTCTCAGCCTTGGGTCATATCGAGCGAGCATGCGAATGAGGGCGGCTCCCCTATAAATACTGAATGCCCCCTCGTCCGTTCATCCTAAGGATGCGTGTCGCAAGATCTTTCCGCGTCGACGTTTCGGCGGTCGGGAGTTCGTGGGGTGAGATTTTCATGTTATTCAACATCGCGAAACCCTGAACCCCGATAGCACCAAAAGCGTAGAAAGTGGGGCCCGCGGTATCACGAAGTGTTTTCAGCCGTTCATCCAGAGGGGACACCTGGCAGCAAATAGATCCATCTCGGCGCTTCGCCCATTGTGACTCTAAAATGCTAAGAGAAGCCCCGTCATTTTCTGATGCACGAGTTTTCGAGAGAGTTAAGAGCCATCAAGTCTTGGGGGATGCATGGTGCCAGATTAAGCCGTCTCGGCATATTGCTCATCGCAATTTCAATCACCAAAGATTATCCCTTTCATATTCGCGAACATTGAAAGCACATGGTCACAGCCCATGGTCACTTGGGAAGATGGAGGAGTTGCATAAAGGAGGCCAAAGGCACCGAGTTCAGTTGCAATGAGGATCATCGCGATCTCCAAGCACCATTGGACCCAATCTTAATACTATTCCTAGCAGTGAAGTAAATGAAGGCAAGAGCGGGTGGTTGAAACCTCCTTTCGTTCATTGAATGAGGGGAATGGAGGGTCTGGCAAGCCGCCTTCTCGCAGAGATTTTGTGTATCGATTCTCTCAATGAAGCTGTGCCAAAGTCCTCGACTCGACAGAGAAGTCTGCGCACGCTAGCCGAGCACTTCATGGCTCAGCTACCCTCCTTACAGGAGCCATGCGTAGTTAAGGTGGCATTTAAAGAAAGATATCAGTATGAGTTTGACTGAAGGGACAACAAGCCTTGAGTGACTGGGCATGCCTCTGTGAGGTGAATTTTCCTGGTTATATAGACTCAGTTTTTGTATTTTTGAAAGCATCAATGGTAGAGCGCAGCTCCCGATTGTAAAGTTTTAGTAGACATTCTAGCTTTAGGGTCATGCATCTGTATCTGAGATTTCTTATTTTATAACAGACAGTCTTCTTACTCCATCTAAGTTTTCATCTTATGCTAAGAGAGTTCGCGAACGAATGATTCGTGCGGATCATTGCAATTATGTCATGATAAAGGATTTATTTATGCATTATTGTATTCTCTAGTTTTCTGTGTTTGAGCACAAGAAGATCTTGTGTTTGGATGCCTTCTTCTACAGTCTGTGAGAAACCTGATGTTTACTTCAGACCTTCGCATTTCCCTGATATAAGTCTTCCCCCTACTCACCCTTACAACAACTCACTATCTGAAGTTACCTAAGACCTCACTTACCCATGCATGCCTGGCCTAGTTTCGGAGTTAGAGATACATTGTCTTGAGCTAGCCTCCATTTGATCACCTCATTAAACAAATCGTGACATTAAACTGATGGGTGTCGGGTCTGCTCCTGCAAGCAATCTAGGAGTGAATTCCGACGCTAATAGGTTCATTTTTTATAGTCTATTTTGATGATATATTGATTTATTGTGCTACCTGGGAGGAGAACATATCACATCTCATGCATGATTTAGAGACTCTGAAGAAGCACCAGTTGTTGGCTAGCCTCAAGAAATGTGAATTTGCTTAGCAGTCTTTGGTGTATTTAGGGTATGTGATCAATGTAGGGGAGATTATTGGGTGTCCATTTTGACCTTCTTAACAACTCTTTTTACATTCACTCTTACCTATTCACCCCTCACTTTTTGTTCATATTCACCTCCCTTGATGGAATAATGTGCATACAATAAGGTATAAGTTTTTATTTGAAATCAAACTCTTAGTTTGTCCTATGAATAGTAATTTAAAATCATTTATGCGATTTACTGTCTAAAATCAACAATTACAAGGATTAATGATATTTTAGAGTGATTATAGGAATTGGAGGTTTGATTATCTTCCCTCAATCTTCAAGGGAAATTCTACTTGGAGCCATTTCATAAAAGTCTCAAGACGGATAATTATCTATTTTTCCATCATTTCATCATGTGAAGCTTTGTGGTCAATATTCGATAAACATCACCAGTTTGCAGGCATTACATGAAATCCACAGACATTGTAGGAACTATGTAAATGGTTAAGTAATGATAACATTCAACGAAAGGAATGAGGGAACATTTGGTTAACAGTTGAGAATCTAGTTCAGAAGATTGAAGAAGATAGTCTCCTTAGCTAATGAAGATTTGATCCATATTCTTTGAAGTTAGTTAGATATGTAAGGAGATATTCAAGTCAGAACATAATTGTAAATAATAGAACATAGGGGAATTTGAGGGGGTTAACAAATATTTTATGAGAACTATACTTGAACTGTATTGTATTGTTTACTGAAATTTTCCTGCTAGATTAATGAAATGAAACTTTGATCATTCTTTCCTTCCATTTGTTATTTATTCCGAGTTTTTAAGGAAGTTCACCCAAGAGGGCCCCCTGGTCTTCATGTATCTTTTGTAAGTGCTATTTCAGTATTTTCTTCATTGTGTGATGCATATTGTTTGACTCATTTGTAGATCATCCATATTTTCCATTGTATTAATTTCATATTGTGGTTTGAATTTATGTCTTGTCTTAAAAATGTAAAAGCATAGAAGTTATTTTCTGAAGAGTGTGAAATAGAGTATAATTGTTTTTTTAAGTACAATGAGTTAGTCACTCTAGATAAAGGCATTCAAAGCTCTCAATCAGAATTGAAGAAGGATTGTTTCTTCTGAACCATACTTGTGACAATTATTGAAGCTACTTGGACATTACTACTTTGTAATTTTCTGAATTTACATGTTTATTAACTTCCTTTCACTTCTTGATAGATCATATCTTATAAACAAGAATATTACTAAGAATAAAATTTCAATTAACTAAACAAAGTGAGTATTGCAAGTAGGCACTTCCTAATGAAAGGTGATCAATTTGCAAACTGAATATTTACCTTGACAATTATATATGAATTGATTGATTGAAGAATTATACCATCTATTTGTGAGTCTGGAAGTTTTCTTAGTGTTTGTTAAAATACCTAGGTAATTCCAAAGATTTACTCTGCACATATTGTTTTAGTTCCTCATAAGTTTACTTACCTAGATTGATAGAAAATGATAAGGAGCCTAGATTACTAGGAGCAACCCAACATTTTGGCGTCATTTCCGAGGAGGCACTGAAGGATTTAGTTTTTTGGAATTGCATTTGTTTCTTGTGGTGTGTGAAAATTTTTCATTTTTTATTTTTATGTCTTGTTCTCTTTTCTTTTCTTTCACTTAGGAATAATGACACATTTAGGACTAGGATGAGTGCACGTAGTAAGAGGAGAGGTAAGAACCTGCACATTCACTATAGTGAGTATGTGCAAGTTCTAGTCATGTGTGGTTTGCATGAATAAGTTATTTAGAACTAGAGATAGTATAGGTAGATTTATTAAAAAGGAACCAGTTTTGTCTATTCTAGAAAAACAAAATCTTTTAGAAAAATCAGAAAAACAAAAACTTTCATAAAAATAAAAAAATAAAAAACAAAAAGTTTCAGAAAAAAAACAAACCCCCCAAAAAACCACTAGTTCAAACATAATCATTATTCATAAAATAATTCACTACTAACTTGATTACAGGTGTTGAACAAGATAAAGGAAAATAGATTGTTGAGCAATCCAGAGATTCAAAAAAAGACCTAGAAATTTGGAAAAAATAGTTTTGGATCTTTTGGGAAGATAACATGGCAGACACATAATCTCATGCAGAAGGAGGTTGACCTAGAAGAGCACTAGATGGTAGGTTATTAGGTGGATATGAAGATCGAAGAGGACCTGGAACACCAGAGCAACACAAACAACGAGAAGAACAAGAAATGAAATATGAAGTAGAAAGAAAACAACGACAAGAAGATAGAAGAGAAGGTGACAATGATGAAGAAGAGGAAACAAAAGTCACTTTTGTATTTCTGATAATTGATGTGCCTGCAACTCTTAGTAATGTGGTCAGAATGAAAAATATTCCACCTTTTGTCCTACCCAATTTTTACGGTATGTCTACTGATGACCTTGATGCCTTCTTATTTAAATTTGATATTTTATGTTGAACTTATGGTTTCATTGATGATGCTCATAAACTTTGGTTGTTTCCAACCACCCTAAAAGGAAGTGCATTAAAGTGGGGTAAAATCATGAACATGGGTGTCTATTTTGCTTGTTTTATGAGAAAAAAAAACTATATTTTCACAAGTTCTTCAACTTCCGGTATACAAAAGTATTTTTTTTATTTATAATTTCACTTTATAGTAAAAACAAAACTTGTGAAGAATTTTGTTATCTTTCCACTGACTATTTTTCAATTTTGTTTTATTGAGATTTGATATGTCAATTTGGAAATTGTTTAACAATATGTTCCTTAAACATGAAAGGAATGATAATGAGTTATTGTTTCCCCCAACAATGTATCTATTATTAAAGTTTTTTTTTTGACAAACGAAATATACTGCAACAATCTACAGAGACTCTATTTTATTATGACTAGAATTTTGAATGTAACGGATGGATATTATAATTTCTATAATTTTTTTAAGTTGACCAAGCTGAAAATGTTGCATACGTTAAACAAATGTTTCCCCCCACTTTGTATCTATCTTAATTTTTACTTAAAAGTAAAATCTAAAAATACCCTTTTGAAAAGAAAAGTTTAAGGATTATGAATATAATTTTTTTTTAATTTTCCACTATTTATTTTTAGAGATACAGATATTTCATTTCAATGAATCATAATGTCACCTAAAAATATTATGCAGTGATTTTTTAAAAAACTAAAAAATTAGATAAAAATAATGAAAATGAAAACAAATTATATCCATTGAAAGTAGATTCAATTTTGCAAATTTTGGTATCAATTTCAAAACTAAATTCTGAGTATTTGCAAGAGTCTGCAACCTCCAAAGTTCGGGTAAGCTAGAGGGAATTCTCAAGTTCCTGCAAACAGTCCCATTTGTTGGTTTTCGGCCGAAATATGTAATACTAGCGAAATATGTAAAAAATAAATGGTTTCCTATATTTTTGGCCGAAAGGTTTCTGAGAGAATTCTGTCGGCCGAAAACAATGAAGAGACACGTCATTTCATTTCACTTGGCGCCAAATCTTATAAATACGCTTTTGGCCGAACGAATTTAACACAATTCACTCGCTTGTTTCATGGTTTTGTAGATCACCTAAACAAAGTTTTGAATCATTTTTTTCATTTTTTTGAACAAGGTAGTTGATATTTTGAATGCAAAAAAAAATAAATTATTTTTTTGAAGTTCAAGTTTTTATTGGAATAACAATTTATATATTGAAGGCTAAATGTTGAACATTTTTTCAAGGTGAAGGCTTTGTTGAACATTTTTTCAAAGTGAAGGCTTTGTTGAACATTTTTTCAAGGTGAAGGCTTTGGTGAACATTTTTCAAAGTGAAGGCTTTGTTGAACATTTTTTCAAGGTGAAGGCTTTGTTGAACATTTTTTCAAGGTGAAGGATTTGTTGAACATAA
Organism: Picea mariana; assembly: GCA_032191745.1. Classification (NCBI taxonomy): domain Eukaryota; kingdom Viridiplantae; phylum Streptophyta; class Pinopsida; order Pinales; family Pinaceae; genus Picea; species Picea mariana. The sequence goes on along the minus strand of JASDQU010108166.1, from coordinate 142,282 downwards.
AATTATTGATATTAGTTTTTAATAATTTTTGCGACAATGAATTTTTTCTGATACTATTCTGAAATGTTGATTTTTTTAATTTTTTTTACAGATAACTATACTCATGGGGTGCAAAATAAAATTTGACCGCACTCGAGACAAAACTCACCATAACGAACAAAGGAAAGAGCATTATTGGAGAAATAAACGAGAACGTGCAAATATTGAAGAAAGAAACGATAATGATGTAAATAGAGATTTTCAACAAGAAGAAGTCCAACCGGGTATGCATGCACATATTGTCTATGTTAAAAGTATAGAATTCAATTTTAAATTATTGTTTAATATAATTGATTGTAATTTTGATTTGATGTTTTTCCAAAAACATAAATAGATTTGTCTCATAACGTCGATGAAGTCGTTGAAACCGAAATTGAAGCTGAAGTTGAATCACCTATAGGCATATACATAAATTTAGATAATACAAGATGAACACTTTTATATAGTTTAGTGAATTTATGTTCGGGTTTTGTTTTTTAATATAAACTTTAATCTGAAATATGCAGGAGAATCTATCAACATTGATGATGAAATATTAGAAAATGTTGATACTGACAAATTTGGGAAGAAAGAAGATAAGAATTATATAAGATATTGAACTAAGAATATGTATAATACTTTTTTCAAAGATGAATTGGTAACAGTACAAGCTCAAGAAATTTGAAAGAAGTTACATCATTATTGGGTATTCAAAAGTCAAAAAAAGATACGAAGTTGAAACAAAATGTTTTTGACTATATAACTAGTGTATTAAAATCTTTTGGAAAATCTCAAAAAAAAAATGTCAATGTTGCACGTAGAGTGATACAAACAACAGTTGTTTCATCTAGAAATATAAAAGATCGTTTGACACAACACATGGAAAAAGAGATGGGAACCTCAAGAAACACATTGTACAAACATAGAAAAATTTGATTGCAAATATATGCAAATGATGAACTTTCTTGTTGGACAGTGATTTCTAGACAACCCTACAAAGATAGACTTTAAGAAAATGTTAAAGAATCAGCCCGTAATTGTTGGTTGACATAATCTCATGTTTCACCACATACTAGGGATGTGTTGCGACGAATAATAACATGAAAACAATATGAAGAACATACAAAACATATGCCAATGACACAAATAGAATTGTTCAATAAGTTCAAAGAAGAGCACAAAGAAGTTAAAATTTTCATCAATACATTTGTGCAACAAAAACCATGGTTTGTTAGACCCATCACTATTCGTGACACTTGTTGTTGTCATTATCATGTGGAATTTGAGTTATATTATGAAACTTTTCTTGATTTTGGTAATACTTTATGGCCAAGTTCACCTCCTCCTTCCACATTTCGTGCTTTTGTATCTAAAATTCTATGTGAAAGAGAAGGTGATGAATTATTTTACCAAAAAAAATGTGTTGGTGGAAATAAATGTGATCGTTGTGGAAACCTAAGTTTGTTTCACTCAAAGTATCCTATTGATATGAATGATAAATCATTTTATAATATAACAATCAATCGGAAGAGATATGAATATATCAACAACACGACGCAACATTCTTCAAATGTTATTTTCAAAAGGATTTATTTGAAAGTAAATAAAATCTATGTGATAGATTTTTTGAAGAAGTTTGAGGAAGAAATTTATAAATACACCAAGAATTCACATAGATCTCGATGGAAAGACCTACAATTCAAAAAATCCCATCAAGTGTTTCCACCAGGGACAATTTTGTCTGTAGTTGATTTTGAAAATAATTACACTTTCACTGCACAAAAATAAATACAGAGTGAATATTATCATTCTGGTCAAGTCACTATATTTGTCCATGTTCTATATAGACATTCTCAATGGAGTCTTGATAACATAGAAAGAACCAATGACAATCAACATGTTGTTAAAGAATATCACTTTTATATAAGTGATGATCGAGCACATGACACACATTATGTACAACATTGTTTTGATAAATTTTATGATTCATTGAAAGAACACAGGATCAGATTTGATCGACATTGGATATGGTCAGATGGGTGTGCAGTTTAGTTCAAATCTTCACGATCATTCTATTGGTTGTGTCATCTTCATAAGAAATCAAACATTACACATTGTTGGAATTTTTTTGAGACTGGTCACGGAAAAGAAG
>JASDQU010108166.1:104271-121778 GCA_032191745.1 Picea mariana | reverse complement strand
CTGGAGCTAGGTGGTTGTTCTAGTTGGCCGGGAGGATAGTAGGTTTGGGCAGTGTTGGTCAGTGCATCATGCAGCAGGAAGGCAATAGCAAGGCAGCAAGGCGAATTAGCATCAGACCCAGGTAATTTAAATTGTGTATATGTTTTATTTTGCTATAAAATTTTATTATTTGTTGATAAATTTATATGTGAATGTGCTCAATTATAGGAATATTTGAATTTTACTATTTTGCTCAATTAAAAGAAATTAGTGAATTTTCTGAAATCAATACTGTTATAATTTATGTAATTATTTGATGTTAAATCTATTCGGCCCCTACAAAAACTTCTGAAATTGAGAAAGGTGACCAATACTTCGAGATCTCGAAGTTCGGGATTTTGCGGGTACAAGTGCCCAAACAACAACATATACAAACCTTCGAAATGCGAAAAAGGAAAGGTGGGACCCGCATTTCCGGATTTCAGGGTTCAGAACTTCACAAGTTCCGGTGTCCAAATGCCAACATAAACAAACTTCCAAAATGAGAAAAAAAAAAGAAAGGTAGGACCCGCATTTCGGAACTTCACGAGTTTTGGTGTCCAAACATCAACATAAACAAACGTTGGAAATGAGAAAACAAAATAAAGGTGAGAACCACATTTCGGGATTTTGGGGTTCGGAACTTCATGAGTTCCAGTGTCCAAGTATAAACATAAACAAACTTTCGAAAATGTGAAAAAGGAGAGGTAGGACCCGCATTTTAGGATTTCGGGGTTCGAAACTTTGCAAGTTCTAGTGTTCAAACATCAACGTAAACAAACTTCTGAAATGCGAAAAAAATAAAGGTGAGTCCCGCATTTTAGGATTTCGGTGTTCAGAACTTTGTGAGTTCCAGTGTCCAAATATCAACATAAACAAACTTTCAAAAATTCAAAAAAGGAAAGGTAGGACCTACATTTCGAGATTTCAGGGTTCTAAACTTCACGAGTTCCGGTGTCCAATCATCAACATAAACAAACTTCCGAAATGTGAAAAAAAAAGAAAGGTGAGCCGTGCATTTCAGGATTTTGGGGTTCGAAACTTCGTGAGATCCAATGTCCAAATATCAACATAAACAAACTTTCGAAAATGTGAAAAAAGGAAAGGTGGGACCCGCATTTCGGGAATTCGGGGTTCAGGGTTTCATGATTTCAAGTGCCCCAAACCTCACCTGCAACAACTCCTGAAATGCGAAAAAAAAGGGAAAGTTGGACTAGCACTTCGGGGTTTTGCAATTTTTTAAAATTGTCATAGACTTTATCTGTGGAAAGGTTAGACCGTTTTAAACAGAACAAGGAAAGCATAAAATCTTCATATGGGCGTCAATTCTCATGATTGTTTAGCATCTGATAAACAAAAGGGGTTTTCCAGATCTCTTTAACTTTCCAAATTTTGTCTTTTACTGGTATTCTTACTTTCGTTTTGTGAGACAATAGGTGTAGAAGGATTCAATATCCATTTACCTAACAGAATTTCGAAGGTCTAAACTTATGAGTTTTATACGCATATAATCTATACAAGGTTACAATAGGATAACAATTTTCTGTATAAGGTAATTCATCTTCCGCAATAAATATATATATACTTCAGCAGTCAGATGTGAACATTCCAGAAGACGTATTATAACTATATATAGATACAGATTTCCTTCACACATATTCCTCACAACGAACATATATGATCATTCAAATAGTTTACTTTAACGCAATTAGATATAATCACCCAATAGATACATGACATCAATCAAACATAGCCATTCAAAATAGAGAGGGGTAGATCAACATATCTGAATCCAATCTACGGGAAGACAAAGGGAACAACCACGTTCCTCCCAACCATAGAATAGGGCAGCCAAAACTACTTGCCCGATTCACCCCCTAGCCTGACCATGAATCCATGAGGGCGAACTTTGAGACTCCTCAACAATATTCCAAATTTTTCAATAGTTTTCCCCTTGTGTCACACTTGCTCGACAGTGCTCATAACAGTAAGAGGACTCCCAATCCTTTCCTAGAATACTTCGCAACGTCTTGCCTCCTCACATATGCTATTTAACAATTTTTACCCAGGTCTTTTCCCTCCTTTGGGGATTTTTGCAGCCAAATCACTGATTTTCCACTTGCAATAATCAGTCCAGAGGTAGTTCCAACATGTTCCACACTCATGGAGTCATGGTCAGTTGATTTTATCATGGTTGTTCCATTTGTCCTCCTTCAATTAATATAATTGTTCTGTTTTTATACAAGTGTGATAGTAAAATAGTTAGTTGAGTCCAAACAGATCTTTTCCCAACAGTCACAATAATTAAATACAATTATTAAATTAGAAATTCAGAATTGCCATAAATGGCAAAAAAATTTCCAGATTCGAATTTTCCAAAAACGAAAATAAATTTCCAGCACACAAAGTTAAAACATATTTTATTTTTGAGGGATGTCGCATATTAAAAGACTATCCTTAGTGTTTGTTCCTTTCCTGGAACAGGATTGGATGATATTTCTACAAATCTCCCTCCAATTCCCAAGTGGCCTCCTCAGGACTAAAGTTCTTCCATTTCACCTTTACCTGAGCAATGACTCTGTTCCAAAGTGCTATTTCTCTCTGGTTTAGAATGTGCAGGGGTTCCACCTGGAACTCACCTTCAAGTTCCACCTACACCAAGTTCCAATCAATCATATGAGTAGGGTCATGAATATACTTTTTCAACAAAGAAACATGAAATACATTATGAATTCTTAGATTAGCTGGAAGTGCAAGCTGATATGCTACGGGTCCAATTCAAGAAAGTATCTCGAAGGGCCCACAAAACCTGGGTGCCAGCTTGGCATATTTCCCCAACTTCAGCGAGCTTTTTCGGGCTTTGACCTTCAAATAAACATGGTCTCCCACTTGAAATTCCAAGTGTCTTCTTTTCTGATCTGCATAGCTCTTTTGTCTGTCATGTGCTTATTTCAAGTTCTATTGTACCTTCCTTACCATGTTCTCCATTTCTTGGAGCATCTCTGGTCCAACCATGAGTCTGTCAGCTAGGTTATCCCAACTAATTGGAGTTGTACACTTTCTTTCGTACAATATTTCGAAAGGGCTCAACTTAGTCAAGTTTGGTACCCATTGTTATATGTAAATTCTACCAAGTGTAGGTAGTCTTCCCACTTGTTCAGCTTTGTTCGTACATACATGCAAAGCATATCCTCTATCATTTGGTTTGTCCTTTCTGTCTGTCCATCCGTTTGTGGATGATAACTCGTACTAAAATTCAAATTAGTATTTATCCCTACAAACAATTCCTTCCAAAAAGTGGATGTGAATTTTATGTCTCTATATGAAATCACCATTTAAGGAATACCATGCAGTCTAAAAATTTCTTTCATGAATATTTCAACAATATTAATAGCTTTAAAAGTAGACTTTACAGGAACAAAGTGTGTGGACTTACTAAGTTTATCAATTACAACCATGATTGAGTCATTTTGTTTCTGATTTTTAGGCAAACCTGTTATAAAGTCTAGTGATATGGTCTCCCATTTCCATTATGGTACTGGTAATGGCCTTAACCTACTGACAATCTTGGCCTTAATCTTGGTATTGGTAATGGTGTTTGGCCTTAACCTGCTGACAATCTTAGCACCTAGCCAAGTATTATGTTGTTTTTCCCTTCATATTAGGCCAGTAAAATAGTTTTCTGAGTGTTGTTATTGTTTTCTGGTAACCTGGATGGCCATAATATGGTTTCTTATGCACTTTATCTAAAATAGTTAATTTTATCTCTGCCGAATCTGGCATGTAAAGTCTATTTTTGAATCTTAAAAGTCCCTTCTTGTCGATACTTATATCTGGTTCATCTGAGTTTGTGATACTATTTTGAAATTCTTCCATCATCTTAGTGTAATTTTTGTCGTTAACACCTGTCGTTCTTATTCTTTGTTCTAGATCACTTTCTTCCCTACTGCTATTTATCTCAAATAACCCATGGACTCTTCTTCTTAAAGAATCTTCTACTTTATTTTCCTTACCCTTGATATGTCTGACCTCAAATTTGAATTTGATCAAGAAGGCTAGCCACCTTGCTTGTATTGCATTAAGGTCTAGTTGGTTAAACATATATTTCACTCCACTATTATCCATCAATAGTAAGAATTTTCTGCCCATTATATAGTGTCGCCACATTTTTAAGGCATGTATTACTGCTGCCATAATTTCGCTCATGTTCCTTTAATTTCCAGGACTCATAACAAATCATGTGCCCTTCCTGAGTTAGAACACCACCTAGTCCCTCTTTACTTGCATCAATGCATACTGTGAAGTCTTTAACTGGACCTGCTACCTTCAAAATGGGCGTTGATGTCAATAATTCTTTTAGCTTGTTAAAACTGTCTTGACACTTTTGCGACCAGTTAAACTTGGTCCCTTTATTTTGTAATGACATGATAGGGTAGGCTATCTTGGAGAACCCTTCTATGAATCTACGATAATATCCGGTGATTCCCATGAATGACCAGATATCTACCACATCCTTAGGTATTGGCCATTCCATAATGGCTTTTATCTTTTTTGGGTCTACGACAATACCTTCCGAGGAAATGACATGTCCTAAGTATTGTATTACTTTTTGATAAAAATCACATTTGTTGAATTTTGCGTATAGCTTTTGCTTCTTTAGTGTTTGCAGAATTATTCTTAAGTGTTCATCGTGTTCCTCCTTTGTTTTGGAATAGACCATAATATCGTCAATAAATACTACTACGAACTTGTCTAAGTACTGGCTAAAAATGTTGTTCATTAAGTACATAAATGTGGTTGGTGCATTAGTGAGTCGGAAAGGTATGAATACAAACTCGTAGTGTATGTATCTTGTTCGAAAAGCTGTTTTGTTTATGTCCTAGTCCTTTATCCTAACTTGATGATAACCAGATCGTAAATCCAATTATGAGAAGATATTGGCCCCACCAACTTGATCGACTAGATCATTTATCCTTTGTAAGGGATATTTGTTCTTAATGGTCACTTTTTCCAGTTGCCTATAATCGATACATAGTCTTAGATTATCGTCTTTCTTTTTAACAAAGAGAACTTGTGCTCCCCATGGTGAGACACTTGGTCTGATCTACTCTTTGTCCAACAATTCTTGTAATTGTATTTTTAATTCTATTAGTTCTGGTAGACTCATTTGGTAGGGTGCTTTTGATATAGGGGTTGATCTGGGTAGTAAGTCTATGGAGAAATCTATTTCTCTCCTAGGAGGCAATTCTAGTATCTCATCAACAAACATGTCTCTAAATTAACGTAGAACAACAAAGTCTTCTAACTTGGGCTTATCTTATTTTTCTAATAGATTCATCACTTGGATGGCATAAAATTGGCATCCCTTTGTAATACATTTCTTGAATTGCAACGCTGAAACTTGTCTGAATGACATAGGTTTTGGTATGCCTTGGGCTGTCCTAATAGTGCCAAAATTATCTTTATAGCTAAATATCTTTGTATAACAGTCTAGTACTGCTTTGTGTTGTTCCAACCAATCCATCTTGATAAACATATCATAAGATCCTAGTGGTAGGATGTTCAGGTTGGTCCTTATATTTGGCCATCTAAGCTCAACTCAAGATCAGAAATAAGGTTATATACTTTTCTTTTAGTTCTCGTTGCTAGTTGTACAAGCCAAGATTTTGTGTGCTTTTGTTTCTTAAGTTTATTCAACTCTAATACATTGGGAGTAATATAACTTAACGTAGCTACAGGGTCAACTAAAATGGAAATTTGAGTGTCATGGATTTTACCTTCGATTTCTACCACCGAGGACTGGTGGTTATCTTGTCAACCATCTATGGCTGCATTTATCTGATGTAGTATTTTTCCCATGTCACCCATTGTCGAGGCTTCCTGCAAATTGTGGACAGCAGTGTTGTTTGTTGCAATTAAACATGGACAGTTCCTCCTTAGATGAGGCTCTCCACACTCCCAACACTTTAATGGCTCACGGGAGTTGTCCCCAAACTTCTTCGTTCCCAAGTTTACCGGTTTACTGCTACCTTGTGTGTTCGGATGATTGGAGTGAAAATCCTTCCTTGGGAAACTTTTTGTTGCATTCCAATAAGGAGCTGGTTCGTATCCCTTCTTCCGTTGGTGCATTCCATCTTTCTTCTTATCCTTCCAGGTCTTGGGAATCTCTACTCATTGTTTATACTGGTCATAACACATTCGTGCCTTCCTGAATACCTCACTCAAGGATTTGGGGATGTCAAACTCAATTGGTAAGTCTGTGGTAAATAGCTTAAGAATCACTGGATTTTTACCTTCTCGTCCCAAAGGTATGGTACAAACCTTAATAGTTCCAACAATTTATTTATAAGGTCCTTCTTGAAATACTTCTTAAAGTTGGACCATTCCAATTGTTTCTCTTTTAGGCCCTTGGCCAATTTCAGGTCCTACCACCAAATGCTGGTCTTCCCCTTCAGATTGTAGATGGTCATTCTGACCTTCATGTTGCTGGAATAGTTGTATATTTGGAAGTATTTTTTGATGTCCAACAACCATGCCTCAGCTTCTTCTCCTGTCCTAGATTCTCCATCAAAAATAGTTGGTTTAATCTTTTTAAATTCTCCTTCAAGGTGGTTAGTTTGTTTTCTTTTTCTGTTTGGTATGGTTTTGTCTTCAGCTGAAGGTGTCCCTTCAGACGAACTATCTCAATTTTTTTTTTTCACACCATAATTCTTGGAGGCCCTTTTGCTGACCTCCTCCTCATAATTAACATCTTTTGGGATTTTCTTGGTTACTATACTACACACCAGGACATCATTTATATCTTGTTGTTCTTGCTGTGCCTTTTTCAATTTTTCATTGTCAGCCTTGAAAACCTGTAGTTCAACAATAAGGTTCCTCATTGTTTCCAACACCTCCGTGGGTGAGCTTCCATCACTGTTCTATCCTGGATCTCTAGGAGGCCCTTGCTATGGATTCTCTTCCATCCTGATTTATGAACCTTCTAGAGCTGTCATTATTCAACACAAAACATAAAAGCTTTTTGTTTGTAATCCACAAGATTTATTCGTTTTTCCATCAATCAGAATATATATACTAAGCAATTAATGTGGCCTTGTTCAGGCCCAGTGTTGTAACTTTTTCTCTCATACCATATGTAATGAACCTCAAATTTACCATAAAAAAAAAAATCTATGACATAATTCAACTTCGTTTAATCTTAGAATTTAAGAGAAGGTAAGATTCAGTTCAATCCATAATCAGTTCTGCACATTTAATTATGCTTGTGATTGCAAGTCTGGATCTTCATGACTGCTAGAATAGTAGGTAACTTCACTGTTTGCTATGTGCACGTGTAAAGGCAAATATTATCATTTTTACTGTAGAAAATTCGCTTTAACTTTGTATTAACATCTGTACTTATTTCCACCTACAAGTAATTATATACCTATATCTTTCTCCATATAATAATTTAGGTACTTGTCATGCATAATACACAGTGACTGTAATATGAACTGTTATTATTATACTTCTATCCCTGATGAAGATCCTCCAATGTTTTCTACCAGTCCATTCATTACAGTATTTGAGTTGTTCCTATAACAATAATTCCTACTATGTTCCTACAGTTTTTGTGAAGAAACATAGGTTAATCGGGTTTTGGTGATCACAAGTACCAAACAAAACAAAGGACTCTGTTGTTTGCCAAAATCCGAAAATACGGAAAGACTGTGGGACAACACTTTGGGGTTTCAGGGTTCAGGGTTTCGCGAGTACAAAAGCCAAAAATCAACACACAACAACTCCTGAAATTGTGAAAAGCGACCAGTACTTCGGGATTTCGGAGTTTAGGATTTTGTGAGTACAAAAGCCAAACATCAACACACAACAACTTCTGAAATTGCGAAAGGTGACCAGTACTTCAGGATTTCAGAGTTCAGGAGTTCGCGAGTACAAAAGCCAAACATCAACACAAAACAACTTCTGAAATTACGAAAGGTGAATAGTACTTCGGGATCTTGGAGTTCAGGATTTCACGAGTACAAGTACCCAAACAACAACATGTACAAACCTCCGAAATGAGGAAAAGGAAAGGTGGGACCTGCATTTCAGGATTTCGGGGTTTATAACTTCGCGAGTTCCAGTGTCCAAACATCAACATAAACAAACTTCCAAAATGTGAAAAAAAAAAAAAGGTAGGACCCGCATTTTGGGATTTTGGGGTTCGGAACTTCGCAAGTTCTGGTGTCCAAACATCAACATAAACAAACTTTCAAAATGCAAAAAAAAAGAAAGGTGAGACCCGCATTTTGCGATTTTGGGGTTTGAAACTTTGCGAGTTCCAGTGTCCAAATATAAACATAAACAAAATTCTGAAAATGTGAAAAAGGAAAGGTAGGACCCGCTTTTCGAGATTTCAGGGTTCGAAACTTCACAAGTTCCGGTGTCAAAACATCAACATAAACAAACTTATGAAATGCAAAAAAAAGAAAGGTGAGGTCTGCATTTCGAGATTTCAGGATTTGGAACTTCGTTGTAATGGACCTCAAATTTATCATAAAAAAAAAAATTGTGGTACAATATTTACCATTTATCTTCGTTTAATCCACTTGTAAGGTCGGTACTTACATTTTGTTTTTTTTTCTTTGCATAACCTTATAACATACTAGCTCAATACTCTTAAGAGAGGTTTCCATCGAATACAAGTATTTCTAACTCATACTTTATTATAAAGACTTCAATACAATACCCATATCTACCTATACGCTAGGATTGGAATTTCAGTTCCCTTGTCTTAATAGAATCAGGCTATTGGATTTTGCGCATAAATTTATGTCCCCGGGAGTTAAATGCTTGTACACTTACCTAACCATGTCAACATCAGACTACAAGTCTTGAATGTAGTACGTGATAGGAAAGGGTTTAAGGATATTAATGAATTCTTTAGGAGTGGTTTCAAAGTGTTTTTCCTTTGATGGCCTCATTTTAGTTATGTTACAACTTGTCTCCACCATAACGAATTGAACTCGATCAAATCTGCATCATTCTCTGTGCAACTGAACTAACTAACTCCCCTTCGCTTGTTGGAGTAATGAAAAGATAACTTCAAAGAAAAAAAATTGGTGGTCGATTAGTTTCACTGGATAGTCATGGTTTTACTGTTGTTTAACTTCATATCTTCTGCATTAAGGAAAGCGGATGTACTTGTCAGGAGGAGTTTAAGGCTCTGTCCTGAAATTAAATAGGGTCCTACTAACGTCAGTCCTGATGACTCTTCCTCCTCTTCCTTCCAATCCTAATGCGCTAGCTTTTCCCTAGTGTAAGGATTGTACCTCCCATGCTATAAAGAGTGGTATTTGTCCCTCTTAGGTTTTGGAAGTCTCATTTCTGCCCTTGTGCCTCCGAAGGAAAGTGTTCTATAGTATTCATTCTTCCCCAGGGAAATGCTATCACCTCTGCGAGCAACCTTTGGTGAAGTCGATGGCAATATCTGACTACCCGGTAAGTTCTTTTAGGGGACTCTCATATTTCAAGTTCGAAATAGAGTTTGCTATTTTGGTTGACATCGAGAAAGATTTTGTTTCATGTACACTTTATTGTGGATTTACAGACCCTCTTTACTTCTGATAGTCATGTTTAGAATCTACGCGTTTCTCCTTTGATTTTGGTAATGATTGTAGAAGAGGTTTCTTACTGTATCCGTGAGTCACTAATCTTTACCTTTGTGAACCTAAGGTCATATTTTGTGTTCAATGTTTGTGTCCCATGGGTTTATTTCCGGTTCAATCTTTTGTTCACCCTATAACTAGCAACTGTACTTGGGAGTAACTCAAAGTAGTTCCGAATAGTTTATACCTTTGTCGTGTAAAGGCTCCAGGAAAATAAAAGGTCAATCTGGATTCTTAACGTATATGTTTCTCCTCTGTGACTGATGCACATCATTTGTAGTAAGGTAGTGGTCTACCGGTGATTTATCTCTTGCTGAGTTAGGTTACTTTCCACAAGGACTCCTATTGGTTATGTGTATGATACTATTCTTTACGTTCTTCATTTTGTTTGTAAAGGGTTTTTATCAAATGATATATCTCTTGCATTTGCAATGTTATTTTTCAAAGTAATTATTTGATTCTGTAAAAAGGGTTTTTCTCTGTATTAATGGTGGGACTTTGCTTGTTGTGAGGGTATCCACCAGGAGATCTAGGACCATTCTCCCCTCGGCTAGGGTTGATTACAAAGAAAATCATGGCAACTGGAGGGTGTGGCATTTCGGCCCCTAAGTTAAGTAAGCCGACAAAGCTATGGTTATCAATCTACCCTTTCGAGTTTATAATTTAAGGTTCTACTCTATAATTTTACTAATGATTTTTGTGATGGCCAAATGTAGGTATGCCCACTTCACAGTGTAGGTACCAGCCTCTGCTCATCATGACAAAGGTACTTGGGTTCCAAAATGTGACTCTTCAACTTGTTTCTGAAACCACGGCATGGGGGTCACGATTATGTTCGTAGCTTTCTATTGTTAAAAGTAACCTTACTCATGCACTGACTTCATGTACCGGATATCTGAGGGTTAATCCCATTTTGTTTCTATTAAATTTCCAATTAAGGATATATATACAGTCGGGCATGTTGTAGGAAATCACTGATATTCTAAAGCTAGAATTTAGCAAAAACAGATCTAAGTTTTTGTTTGATGTTGGGAAAGATCTTAAATAAGTTAAGCTTAGAAGTGGAGGGATATTATTTCTATTTGGATGTAGCTTATTCTTGGCGTTCTGTACATTACTTCTATAATTGTAAGTGTTCAGAAATCTTTAAATAGTTATAATAGCCATCTTTTCTTGACTATATTAGTGTCTATAAGATTAGTCTCTTGTGAATGTAATTCTTATATAAAAAAATTTACCCTAACGAGGATCATTTTAGAGGTCTTGCATCTTCAAGTCTCTGCATATTTGTATGTGTTTGCTTTTCGATTGGTTGCATCTTCAGCATAGATTGCATTACTCTGTAATTTCTTAAAATTTTTTTCTGTAAATGTGAAGAAATTTAACAGATATCCTATATGGTAATGCTATAGCCATAAAATTCTTTGTTCCTCTTTGCGCACAGCATATGTAAGATGTGTCATACGTTGTTAATGTATTAGCGAGTTTATTTATTCATTTTTCTGTAGTATGCTCCTAGCATGAATATCTCATTAAGTTTAGGGTATTCTTTCTCTTTTGATTATGTTCATTCCCATATGCTTCATTATTTCAGTCCTATCCAAGTTCGACTTCGTATGTGATTTTGTTCTAGGAATAAAATTTTATAGAATGAAATATGTACATGCCTGTAATAGATCTGTTCATTCATGGATATATAATTTATTCCTCTCAAAGTTTCATTTCAGGAAACATTTTCATAATTAAACCCTACAATCTATTTGTCGAATTCTATGAGGATATCATATCTTTTATATTTACATACAGGTGATAAATCCATAGTAGGGGTTACTAAGGGGATGATTCCAGAATTTAAGTGTACTATTCATTAGTTAAGTGGACTGTATATTTCATGAAATTGACAGCCTTTATCTAGGTTATTGTATGCATACCAACTTTAAGGATTCCACTGTATCAATAACTAATTCATCCCACAGAGGAAGAAATACTGAATATTCAGATACAGAAAAAGACTTACAGTAATTATGCAATCATTAAAACAAATGCTAGAAACCATTTTCATTCAGCTATAACAAGTACAGTACATCTAATATAAAATCAATTCAGACAGATAGAGTTTAGAGTAGCATATCTGAACTAAATTCATGGGAAAACAAAGGGAACAACCACGTTCCTCCCAACCATAGAACTGAGTAGCCACGATCACTTGCCCGATTCAACCCCTAGCCTGACCATGAGTCCATAAGGGCGACCTTATACGCGCNCCATAGAACTGAGTAGCCACGATCACTTGCCCGATTCAACCCCTAGCCTGACCATGAGTCCATAAGGGCGACCTTGGAAATCCCTCTACATCATTGTCCTTCAATTCAGTCACTTTTCCCCTTGCCTCACACCCTTCCAGTGTTCATAACAGCAAGTGAAAAAAAAAGAATCAATAGTCTCTTTCCCCAACATACTTAGCAGTGTCCTGCCTCCTCACATATGCTTATGTGTAACTTGCCTAGGTCTTTTCCCTTCCTTGGGAATTTTCGGAACTTCCTAAATCCCTTATTTTCAGGGGCTGCCAATGGCCAAATCACTATTTTTCCACTTGTAAAAATCATCCCAGGGGTAGTTCCAACATGTTCCCCACTCATGTAGTCATGGTCAGCTACTTTTAACATGGTTGTTCCATTTGTCTTCCTGCAATCAATATAAAATATTCTATTTTTAAACAAGTGTCATTGTCAAATAGTTAGTTGGGTCAAATCAAATCTCTGCCCATCGGTCATAATAATTTATTACAATTAAAAAATTTGAAATTCTGAATTGCCATAAATGGAAAAAAAAATCCAAATTTGAATTTACCAAAAACGGAATAAATTTCCACAAATTTAAATTTCCAAAATATTTTATTTTGGGGGATGTTACATTCACGAGTTCCAGTGTCCAAATATCAACATAAACAAACTTTCAAAAATGTGAAAAATGAAAGGTAGGACCCACATTTCAAGATTTTAGGGTTCAGAACTTCGCGAGTTCCGGTGTCCAATCATCAACATAAACAAACTTTCGAAATGTGAAAGAAAAAGAAAGGTGAGACATGGGTTTTGGGATTTCATGGTTAAAAACTTTGTGAGTTCTAGTGTCCAAATATCAACATAAACAAACTTTTGAAAATGCAAAAAAAGGAAAAGTGGGACCCGCATTTCGGGATTTCAGGGTTCGGGGTTTAGTGATTTCAAATGCCCCAAACCTCACCTACAACAACTCCCGAAATGCAAAAAAAAAAGGGAAAGTTGGACTAGCACTTTGGGGTTTTGCAATTTTCTAAAATCATCATAGACTTTAACTGTGGAAAGGTTAGACCATTTTAAACAGAACAAGGAAAGCATAAAATATTCTGATGGGCATCAATTCTCATGATTGTTTAACATCTGATAAACAAAAGGGGTTTTCCAGATCTCTTTAACTTTCTAAATTTTGTCTTTTACTGGTGTTCTTACTTTCGTTTTGTGAGATAGTAGGTGTAGAAGGATTCAATCTCTATTTACCTAACAAAATTCCAAAGGTCTAAACTTATGAGTTTTATACGCATATAATCTATACAAGGGTACAATAGGATAACACTTTTCTATATAAGGTAATTCATCTTCCGCAACAAATATATATATACTTCAGCAATCAAATGTGAACATTCCAGTAGATGTATTATAACTATATATAGATACAGATTTCCTTTGCACATATTCCTCACAACAAACAGATATGATCATTCAAATAGTTTACTTTAACAAAATTAGATATAATCACCCAATAGATACATGACATCAATCAAACATAGCCATTCAAAATAGAGAGGGTTAGATCAACATATATGAATCCAATCCATAGGAAGACAAAGGGAACAACCACATTCCTCCCAACCATAGAACAGGGAAGCAAAAACTACTTTCCCGATTCACCCCCTAGCCTGACCATGAATCCATGAGGGTGAACTTGGAGACTCCTCAGCAATATTCCAAATTTTTCAGCAGCTATCCCCTTGCCTCACACTTGCTCGACAGTGCTCATAATAGCAAGAGGACTCGCAATCCTTTCCCAGCATACTTCACAGTGTCTTGCCTCCTCGTATATGCTATTTAACAATTTTTCCCAGGTCTTTTCCTTCCTTTGGGGATTTTCGCAGCTTTCTAAATCCATGATTTTTAGGGGCTTCCATTGGCAAAATCACTGATTTTCCACTTGTAATAATCATCCTAGAGGCAGTTCCAACATGTTCCCCACTCATGGAGTCATGGTAAGCTGGTTTTAACATGGTTGTTCCATTTGTCCTCCTGCAATTAATATAATTGTTTTGTTGTTATACAAGTGTGATAGTCAAATAGTTAGTTGAGTCCAAACAAATCTCTACCCAACAGTCACAATAATTAAATACAATTATTAAATTTGAAATTCAGAATTGCCGTAAATGGCAACAAATTTTCCATATTTGAATTTTCCAAAAACGGAAATAAATTTCCAGCACACAAAAATAAAACATATTTTATTTTTGGGGGATGTCACATTTCCCTTCAGATAGTAGATGGCGATTCTAACCTTCATGTTGCTAGAATAGTTATAGATTTGGAAGTATTTTGTGATGTCCAACAACCATGCCTCACCTTCTTCTCCTGTCCTGGATTCTCCATCAAAGGTAGCTGGTTTAATCTTTTTAAATTCTCCTTCAAGGTGGTCTATTTGTTTTCTTTTTCTGTCCGGTATAGTTTTGTCTTCAGCTGAAGGTTTCCCTTCAGATGAACTGTCTCCTTTTTCTGTTTCTGGACCAGAATTCTTGGAGGCCATCTTGTTGACCTCTTCATCATGGTTATCATCCTTTGGGATTTTCTTGGTTACTATACTACGCAGCATGACTTCATTTATTTCTTGTTGTTCCTGTTGTGCTTTCTTCAAATTTTCATTGTCGACCTTGAAAACCTGTAGTTCAACAATAAGATTCCTCATTTTTTCCAACACCTCTGTAAAGACCCTCCTCGTTACGACAAAATCTCTGATAATAGGTGCAATTTTTTATTTTTTTTTTCGAATTTTTTTTTTTTAAGGTGTGTGCGCACGTGCACAAAGGAACAGACACACTTAAATCTACGTCGCCACCCGACGACTAACAAGACACAACCACGACAATCACAACAAGAAGACCTAAGGTGCACAACAAGTAACTGCAAGCATTACATGACCAAGACATAAGGAAGAATCCATAATAGTAGATTTTATTATTTCTGCACAGGAAAGCAGGGCGTTTAATCTTAGTTCTCTTCTCCGGAGAGAGAGAAGGTCAGATAGGCTCTTGACCGACTGCTCAAGCAGAAAATAGTAATCTTTGTCAGGTGTGTCGCAAGAGTGGAAACCCTACCTTTAAAGGTTCTGAGACTCTTGATACGACACTAGATTCTTTACACAAAAGTTAATCAACAATAAGTAAAACTGACTACCCCTCCATCCTACCCTACAATGGCTAGGACCTCCGAGACACATAAGAAACGCTCAAGCCCAGGTTCCCATCGATTTTAACCATTTAAGGTCTCAGGGCTGGCGACTGTTCTGAGGAACATGGAGGTGTCTACATCCCACCCGGCACAAGCAGACCACGCCTACAAGCCAAAGATAAAACCTAACCATCAAGATTTCAATCAACAAGGTCATCCACATTAAGGCAGTTGGCGACAGTAAAACAATAATAACTCATTAAATTAGTCATTACGGTAATGCGTGGGAGGTGTACTTTTAATCAATTAACAAGTGAATACAAAAGGTCCAACAAGTCTGACCTTCAATTGGTTTAACTTTAAAATATAAATTATGAAATGCTTGCTAAGATCAAGTCTAGTTTATCAAGGTCAACATCCTAACTGCCATGACTTACAATCACTTCTGGCAACCTTTAAGTCATAGTTTTATTTAACAATTTAACTGTAAGAACATTTATACCTTTATCAACAGACCCTTGTTTGCATTAATAATCTTCCTTACACACCCAATATGTCTAATTGTCTAAAATCATGAAGGAACCTTCTAAATTAGCCATATAACAATTTATTGCACCATTATAAACTGCAGTGCCATCATAGTACTATCTACATCAATTGGTCTTACCCTATTATTATTGATATAACTGATCTACTTTACAATCAATAACCAACAATTATGTGCATATATATATATAACAATATTCCAAGTACCATATTTTGTACCTCTTAACAACAATCACACAAATTCCTCATCCCCTAGTGATAACAATGATAAATTATTATAATTAGTAAAAGTACTTCATTGCCCTAATATAGTAATCCTTAAAAACTTTGACCATTTCCTAGCATATGAGGACATCTACCCAGGGTTCTATAAAATTCAATCCTCCATCCACTCTGCAATAATAAGGGTATTATACTAGGATGGTGCCAGTACAGTGTTGGTTCACCACATATCATAATGGTAATGATTATCTACAGGATATTATTATTTAAATGACATGAAGAAAAGGGGTAGTACTAAATAAGGAAACTAAAGTACCCTTTTGGTGCAAGAACATTTTATTAGCCGTTCATCCATAGTAACCTGGAAATTTATTCATTACCATAAACCTCAGCATTAACATTGACATTTCATTACTTTAACAGTTCCATGAGGCAATAATAACGTTGAACTAATCATTACCATAACATTGGTGTTAACATTAACAAGGCATTACATTAACATTTCCATGAAGCAATAAAAGCTTGGATTTAAGCGACCCGACCACTAAGACGCTAAATTTAAAAACTTCTGCAGCAGGAAACTCATGGATAAGAGTGCATGCCGAAAATTGAGGGCATCTTGAAGGTGCATTGTCAGAAAATTTGAAATCAAGGGAAAAGTTGATCCCGCGGTTGCAGAGAGAACAAGGGAAGGATGCTTTGCATCAATGACAATCACGTGGAATCCCCAGGTCACAATACACAATCACCTCTTAGATTTACCCTTCCGACCCCCAGGCAATTTTTAAGGTTGACCGATCCTTACATTATCATTTCATACCAGAAATTATACCACATAAACTTTTAAAACAATACTCCACTTATATTAAGACAATTCCTTTCATCCGAATGATGGATAGATTTATTGATTTTTAGACACGCAATTAAGCACCACCACTTTAGTTATCTGTAATGGCTTACCTTTAAATTTTAACTATCTGGGATCCTTACAAGATTGTGAAATGGGTTGAAGGGTGTACATAAATGCCATTAAGATAAATAATGATGCATAAATAATGGCATTAAGATCGATGCCTAGCCTTTAGAGTAAGGCAGAAGGCGTGGCATTGAACATAAGGCATAAAATAATGACTGGGTAACATCTCTCTGCCAGGTAACAAGAGTACATGTGAAAATAATGGGACCAAAATAATTATAAAATAAAAATGAAATCGCAGGATATCAAGGAAACAGTTTCTGTCAGAGGTTAGGCACGCTCAGCCAGATTGCACGCTGATCATCATTTTGAAATCGACTGCCTTATGGTTATTGTGAAAACGGTAAGGGAGGGACATGGTACAGCACCACCGAGTGGCCAATAAGACGCAGTCCTCAGCTAATGGGCTACACAGTGCCCAACGCTCCAGAAGAACCCCCTGGCCACCATTAATGAAAGGAGGGATCGCTGGCAAGCTCCAGACAGGTTTCACATTGCCGAACATGTACAAGAAAGGGGAAAATCATCGTGCATACGCACCAGAAGGAGACTAGAAGCAACCAGGAGCTTGACTCGCTGTAGCTGCCAGATGTTCTCAGGCTATTCGATATGGTTCGAATTTAGTGAATC
>JASDQU010108166.1:64628-78825 GCA_032191745.1 Picea mariana | reverse complement strand
CTCCTAGGTTCGTAGGACCTTTCGAGATTGTGGAGAGAAAGGGGCCCGTGGCCTATTGACTAGCCTTACCTAATTCCTTGAGGCGTATGCACGATGTTTTTCATGTATCTATTTTGAGACATTATATTAGTGATCCTACACAAGTCATTGACATGAGTTCCTTGTAGGTATCAGACAAGGGAGCACTCACGGCTAATCCGGTCCGCATCTTAGATCACCGCATTCGACAGTTACAACGTTGAATGGTAGATCAGGTCAAGGTCCAGTGGGACAATTATAGTCCGCACTTTGCGACTTGGGAGGACGCATATGATATGCGCCAGCAGTTTCCATTTTTTTTTATAGATAGACTTATGATACTATGATACATTTATTTTGGCATTTATACCATGAAACTTTGGGACGAAGTTTAGACCAAGAGGAGGTGTATGTAACATCCAACTCTGGCACACTGAGAAAACTTATTCTGTGAGGACACTTGCCCGCAAGTGATTTGGACTATTATGATATTAAAACATTTGTCCTTGATTATGATGAGTTAAGATAGATGACATGATGTTTTTTTTCATTGACATAGGCAGGTGCTATTGACTCAGTTTTACTGAGTGTGCAAGGTTTTGGACCTTGAGGATGCAGAGGCATCGATGGAACCCCTTGGACTCCGGATTGAGTCAGGGAGTGTGCTATTTAGGTTGATTTATTTACTGTGATATTACATTTGATTTGATGATATGATGTGGACATGTTCTGACATGATTGTCGATGATGCAGGCTGACGATATATTGCCAACCAGACTCACATATCGAGTAAAGGGGCCACACACGATTACCAAAGAAGTTGAGGGAGAGGTGTGGACAACATCCCTACCACATCCTACTAGCAATCCCACTGTGGATCAAACTGTAGGTTAATGATTACCTAGTTCGAGAGGATCCATGATGCCATGAGGGAAGAATGCGACAGTCACTCATGATGACTATAAGGGGCGCACAATAAGGCGGGGGTATTATTCCTTAGAAACCCTTAGTCTCCCACAAGTTCACCTGGCAGAGAGTTGAGTCCAGGGGTTATTGATGTCCACCAGTCAATCAAAAAGTGAGTGGCACCCTTGGAGCACGTGGTGCATCTTGAAGGGAACGTCACGCAAAAGAAAAACAAGTGGCGAGTGGCACCCTTGGAGCATGTGGTGCATCCTGAAGGGCACGTTCGGCAAAAGAAACACTAGAGGCGAGTGGCACCCTTGGAGCACAGGGTTCGTCTTGAAGGGCATGTCGCATTGATGATGATCAAGGAACAAACCTAGATGTCCCTAAGACATTTAACACATTAAGAAATTTCTCAAACAAATTCCCTAATTAAATGTCGCCTAGTTCAGAATCTAAATCCTAAGTCTAAAACTTCTCTAAGGGTAAAATTTGGTCTAACCTTAAGAAAAATACCCTATTAAATAAAATATATGTATAAAAATAAAAATTAAACTAAAAACCACTTAAGTAATAGTTTTAGTCTTCATAAAATTTTTGGGGTAAAATGAAGAGAGTAAGAATTTAATTAAAATCAGTGGATTTAAAATTGTAAAAAAGAATTTAATTGTTTAACTTGTGAAAGTGAAAAAAATGTTTAATTAATAATAAAAACGAAAAGATTAAATAGCGCAACTTCCATTTTGGCTCTAATAAAAAGGGGAGAGAAGGGAATAATAAAAAATTAGGAAACTAAGGAATGGAGGAAACATAATAGGGGAAAGAGGGGAACTTATGGTAAAAAAAAGCGAGATCAACATAGTAAAGAATCTGCAATTAAGAACCTTTTAAATTGAACTAAATTAGCAACTTCATTTTAGAGAAAGTATTTAAAACCTATAAGGGAATCTAGGAACACCTAGGAGTAATTTTAGGAGCAACTCTAAGTGGGTGAGGGAAATAAGACAATTTAATAAATTAAAGAAAATAGTTAATGGAGAAACGTGGGGGATGGATGACACTTGTACAAAGGAGAGTTTTTAGAAGATTTTTATTAAAACTTAATTTAAATGAGATTTAGGGAAAGATGTAAGTTCAAAAACTATATAAAAGAAAGGGAAGATAATGAAGAAGGGGATCGGCTATTAGCGTAACGTTACGCTTCCAGAATTGTGACATGACTGATTACTTGTGGGGAGTTGGGATTTTCCAGCTCCGATAGGAGTGGTAGCTCGGCCTCGCGAGGAGAGCTGGGAGCTAGATGTACCATATGGATAGTGTGTGGCCCCTTTGCAGCTCAAGGGGTCTAAGGGGGAAGCAGAGTACCCCTAGCATTCGCTGGGAGGTACCAGTGAGGTCTCGACGGTCGGCGAGCAGGAGTGGCACGGAGTGCGCAGGAGTCATTCGAGGCAGGCGATAAGGCAACGGTATGATCCTTACCTGGTAGAGTAGAATGAATATTTAATTACTTTGGCAATTAAGATTGTATTGTTGTATAAACGTTGACTCAGCTATTGTAATCCGGTAATTGATGGAAAATAATCTTTACTCTGTCTATTGTATCTACATCATTAAATGCCTACCTCTGTTGTTGTCCGGGGCCAAATGGTTTGTCTTGCTCCTTGGTGTATTGATAACTTTCAACTTGATTGATGGCAAAGCTCCTTGTTGGGCGTTGATCATCAGATAAGTCTTTCTCTGCAATTTGTCTTTGCACAGTAATATGGAAGAATTATGTCTTAAGCTTTTGTCCCTTTCGTGATTGCCTAAAATTTTATGGTCAACATTCAAGATGGGGTTTTATTGATCATTGGTTGAATTCTTATGTTTCTGCGTTACTCACCGTGGCTATATTTTCCTGATATGGTAAATTCTCACTTAAATTATTGATGTGTGGCTCTACAATCCATTGGCATAGCTGTTATAGCCATAATTTTGGGGGTTTATATGCATGGAGGCGAATTAATCGGAGTTCAATTCTTATCTTGTGTTGATGCGTAGATACCATGTGGTAAATGATAACATGTAACAGCAGTGATCCCTTAGGAATGCAAATTATATAGAAAACCCATGGCAATAGCATATTACTCCTCTGAGGGATTGACAATTTTTCTACTAGTAATGGAAGAGGTGATTAAAGTAATTAGAATTGAATTTCATTACATGAATAAGGAAAATAAACCAATAGCATTAGCTCTAGCATTGAAATCATGTTTTTATAATACCACTTTTTTATTAGCATTGAAATTGTAATTAACATATTGTTGTAGCTTTGTAATCCATTAACAATCCATGCATAGTGATAATTCACTATGGTATAGACAGGGGTGCGCTATATTCATAATAAATGTATTACTATGTGTAATGTATAGTATGAGTGATTGTTCTTGATGAAACAAATTATAAAGTGAATCCATGATAGCTAGGGCATTTCTGTTAAGAAAACTCATGCAATGATTTTTATAGACTTTGCATAATGGCATTTTCGATTTGAAAAGTATCTATAAATTTGTTTCTGGCATTTTTGATTTGAATTGTTTCTGGCATTTTCGATTTGAAATGTATTTGTCAATTCATTTATGGCATTCTCGATTTGAATGTTTCTGGCATTTTCGATTGAAATGTATCTGTAAATTTGTTTCCGGCATTTTCGATTTGAAATGTTTCTGGCATTTTTTATTTGAATTATTTTTGGCATTTTCGATTTAAAATCTATCTGTGAATTCATTTCTCACATTCTCAATTTGAATGTTTCTGGCATTTTCGATTTGAAATGTATCTGTAAATTCGTTTCTGGCATTTTCGATTTGAAATGTTTCTAGCATTTTCGATTTGAAATGTTTCTGGCATTTTCGATTTGAAATGTATTTGTAAATTCGTTTATAGCATTTTAGATTTGAAATGTTTCTGGCATTTTTTATTTAAAACGATTCTATAAATTCGTTTATGACGAATTCTATCTTAGGATTTGATTTTGGGTTAGCTTTAAGAAACTGGCCCTATAGTAATAGGAACAACAGGATTTGGTTTATGGGTTAGATTTTAGTAACTTTTACGGTTAAATATGATACTTTTGTCCTCTGAACATGTGGATACATCCACTCATATGCCTCCATAGAAATGATAGATCTAAATTAATATTAGATGATGTAGCCTCGATGCTAACCTCTGGAAGAAATTTGAGCTACTGTGTTTTCTGAAATTATGTGAGATCTATGTGTCGGTGGTTAATGTGGGATTTATCACTGGATTTGATTTATTTCCTTTTCGTGTTCCCCTCAATGCAATTTTAGGGTTACATATACACAGGTCACTTTTGAACTTGTTATATTCCATTGTAGGGTTACAAAATTATATGCAATAGATGTTACCCACTAAACCATGCATTTAGGTTTTTATTATTTATGCTTGTTTCCTTTATAAGGTTAATAAAAACATTAAGAATGTTCACATTATCACACTATTTTACTTTATATTGATGAAATAATAAATTGCACGATCACATTTACCCCATTAGTAAAACTGATAATTATAAGCTAATATGCCCTTTTAGTTTTAAAGGTGGAATGTGGTCCTAAAACCTTGCTACATTCATTTAAAAGTGTGAGCTACAGTAGAATTTAATGAATGATTAATCCCGCCTTGAAGTAAAGTAGATGACTACCTTGCATCAATCATGGATTTATAATCATTGGGATGTTGCGTTAATTATTGGTTCACCATTACTGGCTATCGATTTATAAATTTAGATCTCGAGTTAATGTGAATGTTAATTTTTATGCTTGCGATAAAAGATTGTTGAATATTGTGTTGATTATGGATTTATAATCATGGTGTCATTAAGACAAATGTTGGTTCATAATTATGGTCTAACCGAATTTTAAGTTTAGATCATTGAATGAATGTTAATGTAAATTTTACAAGGATTGTGTTAAATGATTTTAGGATATTTCGTTAGTTATAGATTAAATGTTAATTATTGCGTTAAATAATAATTATAACTATTCATTATTTTTATGATTATAATTAATGACTAATTATCTTGTTAAATGTTAAACCAGACGAAGTTCAGACTTGCACAATAAGGTCCTTTGAGTGTTGTTTTAGAGGGTGCCTTGATGACGAAATTGTGTTCTAGAGTTGCGCAATGGAATGGACTTAAGACTCTTTAGATTGTAGTCCCTTGTTTAACTAATGTTGTACTGGGTTGTAAACTTTTGTGTGCTTGGTCTGCTTGTGTCGGGCGGGACGTAGACACCTCCATGTTCCTCAGAATAGTCACCAACCCTGAGACCTTAAATAGTTAAAATCGATGGGAACCTGGGCTTGAGCGTTGCTTATGTGTCTTGGAGGTCCTAACCATTGCAGGGCAGTATGGAGGGGTAGTCAGTCATATTATTGTCTGTTGATTGTCGTTCCTTTCTTGTAGAGGTTTATGTATGTTTTAGATCTCTATGTTGTCACCGCATTGCATGCATCATGTTCGTCATCGTATGGCGATGCAGAGTCGAAAGTATTTATTATCCTTGTACACATGCACACACACACACACAAAAAAATTCACTTGTTATAAGAGGTTGTCTTCGTAACGAGGAGGATCGTTACATATGGTATCAGAGCAGATTCGACACACGACTTGGGATCACTATGGCTTTCATTGACATGATTTGATTATAATGTTGCTAATCGAGTTGATTATGTGCGTGCAGATAATCATGGTTAGAGGACATCGCAGAGGTAGACAACGGGGTGCTAGGGGAGGAGGCACGACACCTCAAGTAACATCCACGCCTTAGGTGTCTAACCCCCAGGGAGACGAGCAGGTTCTCGGACAGAAGCAGATACTAATTTATTGTTAAGGTCATGATATTTGTGTAGGATATTTTTTTGTTTATAGGATAAGAGATTCTCCCTTAACCATTTGATTCTTATTATTTTATATGATAATAATTTATTTTTAAGGTCATGATACTTGTGTAGGAGATTATGTTGTTTATAGGAGAAGAGATTCTCCCTTAACCATTTGATTTTTAAGGTGTATGGAGATATATAACCTTGTTCTTTACGTTTCACCGTGACTTCCAAAGTCAAAACACGAATTTTATATTTACAATATTACTTTATAAAAAAAACATGAATTTTATATTTACTATATTAATGTCATGTATAAAAATCAATTATTAATATTGGATAAGTATAACACTCAAACTATTTGGTGAATTCTATTCCAAGTATATTGACTTGAAGTAGTAATATAGTGGTATATAGTGATATAAAGAATGAAAAATTGTTAAACACCATTTCGGTTGACCCCTACTTTTTTCAATAGTATTATTTTATATTTTATTTTAATAATATTTCATTAGGTTCAAGGGTATATGAACCTTTAGGTAAATATCTCTTATAACTTTAACATTTTTTTAATGGCTACATGATAAAATTAAATAAGAGTTGATCATCTCTTCCATTTTAAAGATTTATTTTTAGCATTTTATTTTATCGCTAATTTTGTCACTTTTGTCAATTTGTCACATCATTTTGAACATTTTATTATTAGTTAACTTTGCCACTTTTTGACAATAGAATCATTTTTTGGACGGGAGACAGTGAACATAAACTAAAACATTTAAATTAATACATAGTCAAAAATTTAAAATGCATTGTAAAAAAGAAAATACAGAAAACATTATTTCATTACAAGTTAATTTTTCCATTCCACCTTTTGAATGGTATAATCATATTTTTGACAATACATAGTGAACATAAAATCAAAAATTTAAATTAATACATTGCAGAAAAATATTTGAGACATTGATGTTTAATTTAAAATGCATTGTAAAAAGAATAATATACAAAACATGATTTGACAATACAATCTTGTATTTTTCATATTTTCTAAAGTACACAGTAAACATAAAATGAAACATTTAATTAATACATGGCAAAGCATTAGTTAATAACAAATGTTAACTTTGCCACTTTTTTATCATCAATTATGAAAAATATGAAAAATTGAATATGAGACAAAAATTGCTATTTTGAATTCCAAAATTATGAAATATATATATTATAATCAAATTTATACAAAACATTAGTTCATAACAAGTTAACTCTTCCACTTTTTTACTATCAATTATGAGAAATCAAATATATATGAGACAAAAATTGTTATTTTGAATTCCAAAATTATGAAATACTTATCTCCTTGTGGATAAAGTCTCAAATCCTTGGATAAAGTCTCAAATCCTCGTGGATAAGGTCCCAAATCCTTGAGGTGAAATTTTCCTTGTGGATAAGGTCCCAAATCCTTGAAGTGAAATTTTCCTTATTGATAAGGTCCCAAATCCTTGAGCTGAAATTATCATTCCAAGCGATGTTATCGTGTTCTTGGTAAAACAGATTGTGTGTTAGAGTTAGATAATAATATGAAAATAAATATAGAACTGTGTATGAAGACAATTCACAAATCTTCATGTATTAAGTCATTCTTCCAAAGAAAAACTTATCTCCTTGTGGATAAAGTCCAAAATCCTTCAAGAAATTCTCCTTGTGGATGAAGTCTCAAATCCTTAGATGTAATTCTCATCCCAGGTGTTGTTATTTGATCATATTTACATAGCAATAAAATACTAATCTCCTCAATAGATAAATACTTCTCTTCTTCTTCTGCAGTGGTCATATAATCAAATTTCACAATGCCCTTTCAAACTAAAGGACTCATAAATCTTCATATTAAGCAATTCTTCCAAAAAACTACTTATTATCTAAAAAAGTTCACAAATCTCCATTTTAAAAATCATTCTTCCGAAAAATACTTATCTTCTCTTTCTTCGATGGAATATATGTTTTCATATAATATTACGCCATTCTTGGACAAGAAAGCAACGATTGCAATCGAGGAAAATTTAGAAACTTTCTCTTTTCTTATCTGGGATAGAATCTGTTCTCAAATATTCAAACATATTCAAGTTCAAAATTAGGTATTCATCATGATCTAACCTTAAATAATTTTGAATGTACGCCATTTAAGACAAGGACAAACTTATTTAAGGGTTCTATATAATTCAAAATAATTGAGGAAAGGCTAAACTATAAATTTGAGAAAACAAAAATTTGATAAAACTCAAGAACATACATTTATGAATCATCTTGAATGGACACATCCTTTCCTAATCTGGGTGCTTCCTCAATCTCAATCTCCCTTTCGAACACACTCTCATATACTCTCTTCTCCACATTAGCCTATATAACACATTTCAAATTTGACAATTTAAAAAATTGTATTCAAATGATTATATAACACATTAAATTTAAATGATTTTAAGACATTAAATGATACCTGTGAACTCCCACCCTCTTCAAACTCTACCAATAAGAATTGAGACAAGCCATCCCAAGTACTAGTATATGGAATAGAGAGCTATGAACAATACAACTAAGAATTAAACCGAGGATTCAACGTGTTCACAATTATACAAAATTATAAATGTTGTTGAACTCTTATTCAAAAGAGTGGATATTGAACAACTATTAGAAAAAACATACCCGATTCAGTCCATCCAAATTCAAACTTGTCGAATCAAGTCCCCTACTGACTGGAGATTTGTTTGACATATCTCCAAACTGCAATTAATGGCAAGAAGAACTCGATTATTTCTATAGAGACAATGATATCTAAATCTAGAACTCGAAGTAAACTATCATAAAATGCGTCAAAATTTTCCTAAATGGATCACATACCAATCTACGATTCGAGTCATCATTCTAAATGACCTTCTTCCAACCATCCCGACAAAATTTTGCATACTCCAAAACTTCTTCTGCTAGCATTGCTTCTAATTTTGCATTTGTTTTATCAACAAATGTGGCCCAGGAATTGGCTTCTACTTGTTGATGCTTCATGCCAACATCAACACCATAAAACATAGCTTCCAAATTTTCCCTGATTGCAGTCCTGGCCTCTTTGCCAACTTTTGATGTAGCCCAGAACTCTGAAAGTGATGCAAATTCCCCTATTGGGCGAGGTACTAAAGATTGTACATGCCTTGAAAATGCTTCACTTCAATATGCTCCTTTGCGATCATATGTACATCCTTTATCAGTCCCATAATATTTGGATGGTAGACTAATATAATATGGGTGCATGTGTAAGAAAATCTCCGCAAAAAAATGTCTTGCAAAATAGTGTGGAACCTCATCGTTCCACAACAATTTTCCATATGCCGCCAAAAATCTGTTATAGAGATGACCGGCAAAGTCAGGGTGCTTAAAATATTGCACCTTCAACATTTTCCTCTTCGGGCCCTCTTTGAAATTGAACATGGAGATGGCGTCTTCTTTTGAAAATCTATTTTATACTGTCTCCCAATTATCAGGACTCGTCACTTCTGACTTTCGCCGCCTCATTAGATCGAAGAAACTGTCAGTGGTTGGCCCCATCTTCTGATATACATCCATAAAGTTTTTTAGTGAATGCAAAACAATTTACCAACTTTGTTTTTTCTCCTAAGGAAGTTCTAATACCACCAAATCATTTTCCAGCCTCCTTTTAACACCTAAGCATTGCTCAAGCGTCATTGCTTCTGTATTCCCTTCCCAGGGAAGTTCTTCGCCAACCTCTGACGGATAGGTGGATGTTGGTGTGTAATCTTTTGTTTCTCCATAATGCGACCTTCTAAATCCACCTTCACCCTCTACACCGACATTTGAATCTTTGTGACAGCCACTCTCATTGTCTCCCCTTGCTCTAAATTGATTTCCTACACACACATTTGAAAGTAACTTCAAGATTTAACCTCACATAAATTTAAATACAACAAAATTCAACAAAAATAAACAAAATTTAAGAAACTTACCATAAATATTCTCTTGTCTAGAGCTATTCACTACATTCTTAGGTGTAGGAGTGTTGATGGGAAACCTATCTAAGAAGGTTGCATCCATAACACTGGTTTGAGCAGGTTCTGTAGCTAATCTATTTACAGACTTGTTTGAAAATCTCCTCTGACGAGATTGTTGGTGCTCACTCAGAGTCTCAATTGAAGAAGGAGCTCTTGTTCTTCCTTCTTGAGAACGTCTAGATCATTTGTGAGGAATGTTTGGATAATCTCGTGTCGACATCACTCCTCAATATCTATCCACAATGCAGATTTTATTAAAAAAAATCCAGATATGTACAT
This sequence comes from Picea mariana, assembly GCA_032191745.1. Taxonomy (NCBI): domain Eukaryota; kingdom Viridiplantae; phylum Streptophyta; class Pinopsida; order Pinales; family Pinaceae; genus Picea; species Picea mariana. The sequence continues at coordinate 68,683 of JASDQU010108166.1, read as the reverse complement.
AAAATAGAAATTAAGAACGCAGAGATAAATCAAATTTTTAAACAATCAAGCCACAAAGGTACTCGCTCATTAGAAGGCAGAAATACTGGTCATTCAACCATGAATCAATCAACTAAAATATAAGTAAGGGGTCCATAGACATCATGGCAGATTCATATCCTTCACTGATCATCCATGCACAGAAAAGCAAGGCATTTGAATCTATAGGTCTTTAAACATTGAAGTGATGACCATCGATTCAGATCCTGACCAACTGCTCAGGAATGGGCTGATGACTAAAGGGATAAGTGACAGAAGATAAAACCAAAAAAATTTCACAATAATCAATAACACCCACACATAGAAGTCATTGAAATCAGAAGTTGGGTTCACCAAGAGACTGTCATTCCACAGAGAGGTTTATCATTCACAATCCACATCAAAGAATAAGACACAAAAACTAAACATTCAGTCATGACTGAATCAACTAAAAGATAAGTAAGGGGTCCATAGACAACATGGACGATTCTTATCCTTCACTCATCATCCATGCATAGAAAAGAAGGTCATTTGAATATATAGGTCTTTAAACACCAAAGTGATGACCGTCGATTCGGCTCCTGGTCGATGGCTCAGGAAATGACTGATGACTAAAGGGATAAGTGACAGAAGATAAAACCACAAAATTTTCACAATAATCAATAAAACCCACACATAGAAGTCATTGAAATCAAAAGTTGGGTTCGCCAAGGGACTATCATTCCACTAAGAAGTTGATGCAGGAGCATCACCAACATCAAGCGAGCGTGGGGGCAAGCGCCACACATTTTGAGCATACGTTAAATTGTTTAAGACTTTTGAAGAAGAATGGATGCACCAAACTTAAATGTGATAATTAAGGAGAGGCGTACTCATTACTGTAATCGGACCTTGAGTGATTCACTCTCGTCCTTAGTAGATAGAAGGCATTTATGGTAATTAATGTAAGTAGATAGAGTTTAAATTCTCGGATTAGACAGTTTTAGGAGCTGGAGGGAAAATGGATATAGACACCCTCATTGTGTATTGTAGCATTAGCATGACTGCAGAGGAAGAAGAGAAATAGAGAGCTGTGTGATAGACTCCATGTACAGAAGTTATGAATTTATATAAGAAAGTTGTGATTCAGACCCATGGTGTTTACTTATTCTCTGTGTACACATATTTGAATGTTGTGTTCATGAATGGTTTATTATTCCTGTCATGCAATTGATTTTATGATATGTATGAATGATTTCTTATTGAGTGCTTGAAATTTGGGAGAAAAAGAGTGAGGGGAATGAGTTTCAATTGTTTTTCTGTCCGAGCAAGGATTCCTGCGAGGAGTGTAGTTGAAATTGTCTGCAAGGAGTGCGTTGACAAAGGGCTCAAACGGTTTATCTTTTTTCCTCATTCACCCAAGAGTGAATTTGGGGCACAGGAGCCGTACAAGGAGTGCGCAGGCTAGAAAAGGTCTCAATTGTGAATATGAGCGAAAAAATTGAAGGACTACTGCTGCAGGTGTGCGCAGAGTCAAAGGGTTCTAAGATATTTGAAAATATCTAAAGGATGCCACAAGGAGTGCGAGCAAGGATTCTCTTTGAGGCTCGAATTTGTGGGAAGATCAGGAGGAAGGAAACCTTTGAAACTATTAAAAGATGTTGGAAGCCTGTAGCGTAAGTGGACAAGTCTAATCCGGAGTCTGTAGGTTTTTCTTTTGCAGAAATCATTAGAGGGAAGAAATCGACAGTCAAGATCTTTTGGGGAGAATTTGTGAAAACTCGTCAGCCATCAAATCCACCAGAGTAGTGAGGAGGTTACGGCTACATATGGAGTTCAAGCTTAGGAGACCCGTGAGCCGTCGAATCATAATCCAGTTACCTGTCAGTCGTTGGATTGACCAGGAGTCAGAGACCTATCGAATCCTGAAACCATGAAAAGGTCACAGCCGTGGATCTCAGGAGGGATGCATGTCGGACATCCACAGGAGTCGAGGATCGACATTTCGGGGATCTTGAAGGTGAGTAACCTTTTCACTTTGGAATCGTGAAATGCCATTTCTCAAAAAGGTCAAAGTAATTGTGGGCCACTGAAGGGTCAATGAGTGGACACGTGGCATCAAGCATCGAGGTTTTGTAAGTCACGAAGTCCTGTAATTGTTACAGCAGAAATCGTGAAACACAATTTCCTGACAGTCAAAGGATTTGTGTGGGTGTAACATCCCGCTATGGCGCACTAAGACCACTTATTATTTGAGGAAACTTGCTCGCAAGTGATCTGGACCCTTTTTGACATTAGAAAAATTATATTTGATTATGATGTGATTGACAGATGACATGATGTGTTACAATTTAATTATACAGGTGCTATTGACTCCGTTTGATTGAGTGTGCAGGGTTTTGACCTCGAGGATGCAGAGGCATCGGTAGAACCCCCTTGGACTCCGGACTGAGTCAGGGAGTGTGCTTTTGGGTTGATATGTTTATTATGATGTTTTATTTGATTGANGCTTTCCGACTTGACTCACATATGGAGTAAAGGGGCCACACACAATTGCAGAGAGGTTGAGGGAGAGGGGTGGACAGCAGCCCTGCCACCGCCTGCTAGCACTCTCGTCGTGGCTCGAACTGTAGGTTAACGATTACCTAGTTCGAGAGGACCCACGATCCCATGAGAGCCGACTGCGACAGTCGTTCACGATGATTCTAAGGGGCACGCAATAAGGCAGGGGCCTTATTCCTTAGAGCCCTTAGTCTCCTACTAGTTCACCTGGCAGAGTATTGACTCCAGGGGTTATAGAGGTCTACCAATCAGTTCAGTCAGCGAGTGGCACCCTTGGAGCACGTAGTGCATCCTGAAGGGCACGTCACACAGAAGAAATTTAGTCAGTGAGTGGCACCCTTGGAGCACATGGTGCATCCTGAAGGGCACGTCGCCAAAAGGAAATTCAGAGGAGAGTGGCACTCTTGGCGCACATGGTGCAACCTGAAGGGCACGTCGCGGTAAGGGTGGATAATGGAGTCGGCCTAGTTAGCTCTAAGTCTTCAGCACCTGAATAAAACCTTAAGCACTACCCTTAACCAATCGTCGCCTAGCTCAGAATCTAAACCCTAGGCCTAAGACCTTCTAGAAGCCAGGGGGGGAATTTAGTGTGGCCTTAACAACTGAAAATTCAAAAAAAAGAAGAGAAAACAAACCTCAGACCATCACCCTTCCTTAATCTATGTCTACTTAATAAAACTGACCTCCATCGCCTGGATCTCCCAGTGTCTGTCTCCCATATACTCGCCTAGTTCACCTTACCACATCGTCGTCCCTCCTCGTAAATCCTCCTTATTCATTTTTGTAAAACATTTACTTCCCCTATATTGGTTTGCCTTCGCTTAAATCTCTCTTTGATCCTAAAAATACAGATACATTAATGGCCAATAAATTGATATATGTAGGTTGATTTATAAAAAAAAAGGGGGATGAAAATATAATATGTATATTTTATTATATGCAAACTATAAACCAATCAGTTAAGCATGGGAAAAGGGAAATAAAAATTAAATATATAAACTAATAAAATGAAAATGGGGGAAATAAATAAATAAATAAATAATAAAAGGGGGATAAATAAATAAATAAATGAAATGAGCGCACATGCCCTTGACTTTAAAAATAAAAATAAAAATCAAATGGAATATACAAACGAATTAAACTAAAAAGAATTTGAGGAAAGTCAAAAAGGGAAAAGAGGGGGAAAAACCTAAGTGAAAAGATATTTAGGGTTTGAGGGGATAAAGGGATGAGGGAAGGGAAAAGAAGGGGCTTTTTTTTGGGGAGTTTGCATTGCTATGTTGAGAGAGGAGACTGACTGATTTTCTAGTAGGAGTTGGGAAGCCTCAGCGCATTTTTGAGTGGTAGCTCAGCCCTGGGAGGCGAGCTGAGGAGCTAATGACTCTCTGGTGGTGGGTGGCCCCTTTGCGGCTCGGGGGGCTGAGGGGGAAGAAGAGTACCCCTAGCGTTTGGCTGGGAGGTACCGGTGAGCTCGTTGAGGTCGGCAAGCAGGAGCA
>JASDQU010108166.1:49029-64578 GCA_032191745.1 Picea mariana | reverse complement strand
GAGTGGCACCCTTGGAGCACGTGGTGCATCCTGAAGGGAACGTCACACCGAAGAAACTTAGTTGGCGAGTGGCACCCTTGGAGCACATGGTGCATCCTGAAGGGCACGTCGCACAAAGAAATTCCAGAGGCGAGTGGCACCCTTGGCGCACGTGGTGCGACCTGAAGGGCACGTCGCGATAAAGGTGGTTGATGGAGTCAGCCTAATTATCCCTAAGTCTTTAGCACCTGAATAAAACCTCAAGCATTACCCTTAACCAGTCTTCGCCTAGCTCAAAATCTAAACCCTAAGCCTAAGACCTTCTAGAAACCGGGGGGAAATTTTAGTGTGGCCTTAACAATTGAAAATTCAAAAAAAAAATGAAAACAAAAACTCAGACCGTCACCCTCTCTTTATCCTTGTCCACTAAATTAAACTATCCTTCTCACCCTGATCTTCCAGTATTCGTCTTCCTTTACTTGTGCAGTTCACTTTTACTAAATCGCCAGCCCTCCCCGTAAATAATCTCTTTTCATTTTGTAAAACATTACTTTTCCCTATACTATTTCGCCATCACCTTAATCTCTCTTTAATCCTAATTATGCAGATACATTAATGGTACATTAAATAATGAACGTATGCTTCCTAATATAAAAATGAAAACATAAATATATGTATATTTATATTATAAACAAATTGTTAAGCATGTGATTTATAAACAAATTATAAAAGTTATATTTATATTATAAACAAATTTAAAAAAAAAAAGAGAAGCGCTCATACCCTTGGGTTTTTGAAAAAGAAAAATAAAAATGAAATTTATAAATGATTTAAACAAAAAAAAGAAAATTAAGAAAAAAAAAGAGAAAAGGGGGGGGGAAACCTAAGTAAAAAAAAATAAGAATTAGGGTTTGAGGAGATAAAGGGAGGGGAGAGGGGAAAGGTAGGGACTTTTGTTTGGCGGGGATTGGATTGTTATGCTGGGAGGCAGAGACTGACTGATTGCGGGTAGGAGTTGGGAAGCCTCGGCATTTTTGGGTGGTAGCTCAGCCTTGGAGGCGAGCTGAGGAGCTAGTTACTCTCTGGTTGTGTGTGGCCCCTTTGCGGCTCGGGGGGCTGAGGGGGAAGAAGAGTACCCCTAGCGTTTGGCTGGGAGGTATCTGTGGGTTCTTCGCGGTCGGCAAGTAGGAGCTGGAGCGGCGGGAGCACAAGAAACCTTGCAGCAAGCGTAAGGACAGAGGTAAGTAAATCTCTCGGTTTTCTATCTTGCTATGCATATATACAAACTGTAGCTAATATCTCGTGAAAATTCAAGTTCAATGGATAAAGAGTGAATCGTGTATGTGATCGGTAGCTTAATGGGTATTAGCGTGACCACGAAACCCTTACGGCTGCTACCCACCTTGTAATAAAGTATTACCGTTGTTTTCTTGATGAAATTTTTATTGATTCCTGTTGCATTGGTCGTTTTGGGGCAATAGGGTTTACTCTTTTTATTGCTGGGTGTGTGTACCGTGTAACATGCATTTTATATTCGTATTGTGCATTTGTTTGTATCACTGGGCGTATATACAGAGCAATGTGGCATTTTCTATTGTAATGGGCAATTGTTTTTATCACTGGGCATGTATACAGAGCAATGGGGCATTTTCTATTGTAATGGGCAATTGTTTTTATCACTGGGCGTGTATACAGAGCAATGGGGAATTTTCTATTGTGATGGGCATTTCTTTTTATCATTGGGCATGTATACAGGGCAATGGGGCATTTTCTATGGTAATGGGCATTTGTTTTTATCGCTGGGCGTATATATAGAGTGCTGGGCATCTTTTTACGTATTGTGCAATTCTTTTTATCACTGGGCATTTACACCGACCATTGGGCCTTTTACATTCGTATTGGGCATTATTCTTATTGCTGGGCGTCACCTACAGCATGGGTTTTCGTTTTGGGGGTTTTCGTCTTTCTTTTTACATTCTGGGCGATTTTAGAAGACAGTGGGCCTTCGTTTTACCTGTCCCTGTCCCTGTGGTTTACGCCTTGGCCGTGGTTCTCAGTGGTTTCTTGGTTGTCAATGTATCCATTGCATGTGAGGTCGCGAGGTCGATTAACAGAAAGAAACGAAGGTAATTGTGTTCTTTCCCGATTTCTTTATGTATTATTTAAATTTATGCAAAACCCAGAACTCGTGTATCCTTTCATTCCATATTATATTTGTATGTTGTAAATTGCTGCAAACCCAGAACACGTGTATCCCTTCATTTCAGATGATACTATATATTATGAAAATTTCTGCAAACCCAGAGCGCGTGTTTCCTTTCAGTCCAGATTATATTATATATATTATGTAAATTCTGCAAACCCAGAACAGAAGGCATTTGTGTTCCATTCCTAATAGCAGCCACCACATCAACGGTGGAGGAATTGATCGATTGACCGTTGCATCACTTAGGGTTTTCATTTGAATCTCTCGCATATCGTAGTAACGCCCCGGGTTTTTCATTGTTTATTAGAGCATTGGTACCACAACAGAAAATTTTTGGAAAGAGTTTGTAGAAATCTCTCACTGAGAAGGTATATCCTTACTCTTACACTTCAATAATTTGCAATATCTGCGAGAATGGTAATTACGGACTGTTATGGTAACTAAACCTTGAAGGCTAGCCCAATGCTTGAAACCGTGTGTGTGCTGCATGTTTTTATTATTACATAGATTGTCAATGAAATGTAATCCTCTGTTACTAAGTTGGCTGCGTTTTTATTTTAAAAATATGTTACGCCATTGTGTGGGCATGCCGATTAATGGAAAAATGGTCTGCCTCTGGTAAGCTATGCCCGGCATGTTCATGGACCTTCTCTACATTGTATAATAGATCCAATCCAAATTGGATGATGTCATGTCAATAGCGACTGGATCTTTCAGCCCTTGCATTTGGCATATGAACCCTGTGTGTTATATATATAGGGAATTTATGTGTTGATGAAGGTGATCTTTACTTTTATTACTTTTAATTTTTTTCACCATTTCAAAAGGTATGGGCATGATGAAGCCCAAGCAGAAGTATGGAGTGTTTTCTTGTATAGTCGTGACAATTCTTGGCCGAGAAACCTTGCAGCCAGCTTGTAATCAAGGATTCACCATGATGTGCAACAATGATAACCTCATGGGCAGTATGGCCTCGTATGTACATAGTTGGATTGCTTAATAAGAAGAGCGCAGATCTAGTGCATGCTTGGGAATGGTAATGGCGGTGGAAATCTCCGTGGGTGTTGACAACACCTTGATTGGGCAATCGAATTCCTTAACCATCTCTTATCATGACTGAGCTTGTTGATGTCAATTGTGGCTTGGGTTGGGGGTCTACTACTGCAATTTGATGGCTGTTGGAAATTGGTGAAAAATGGGATATGGCAGTCCATAATGCTGACTTTATGTTCATAGATAAACCCATTGTAGAAGGCAAAACCAGTTTAATCCATGCCCTTTTAGCTTACATCTGTACCTCCATTTTATGGCATGTGGTGCAAGATAAGAATGTCTTTTATGTGATAAATGTGTGCCAAAAGGTGTATAAGTGGCTGCTGTGTTTTCTGCTTGGCATGGTGATGTTTATTTTTTCCCATGAAAATTCTGCTTTTTCCCCTCGCATCGAAGCCATTGATTCATGGATCTTACGGTGTTTTATCCCCAAGCATTTTTGTGTGTTATATGAGGGATCTCTGCATTTTCTTTTGGTCAAGAATTTAATGCCCGACACGGGAAAGATTGGACGTCTGGGTTGGGGAATGCTAGACACTTTCCGTCAACCTTAAATTTTTTCCCTTAACTATCATTAAAACACCAAAAGGGTCTTTGCCATTTAAGCATCGTAACAATGTCTCAATGTAGTCATTTTAAATTTCTGTTTATGGATTAAATTAAACCACTATTTCTGACCTCCTTGCTTGCTGCAGAGCTGCTAGGTAACCTGTAGGGTGTTAATTATTAACAGCCAGGGGTAATTTTTACTGCCCACTTCAGTCTTTTATAATGCTTTGGGCTTGTAGTATAACTATGTTTTGGCATGGTATAATGTTGCCTTCTCGTTTCTTTTCTTTGGGTGAATGTTAGCTATGTTATGGACCCCTATGATTATCTCCATCCCTCATACGAATGAACATAAATCCTATTCTTGCTTGTTGGAAAATGGCGGGTTGTCTTGTAACGTAAAGATGGTGATATTGCTACCCATGATGTTCTTTCAGGAAAATACGGTACGATGATAACTTGCTTTAAATAATAAGGTGGAACAGATTTCCCTTGTTTGGCATCTCCGTTGAATACCTCCGTCCGTGTTTGAACCATTTAAGTTCAGGAGTTTTTGTGATGAGTCTAGTGATCTTAGGCATTTTCTTGCATGGTTTAACCTTGCCTTTTATGCTACCGTATGAGATATAAGTTTGAAAATTTAAGTATCCAAACCTTTGCCTGCTTGAGCAACCATACCATCTGTTCTTCAATATCTTACTGCTGAGTGTCTTGGACTACATGTTTATGCTCTTGTTCGCGTTATGAGCTTTTAGATAATGGAATTTGCAAGAGTTGTAAGAGCCCTTGTTGGCCTTGCTGAAAGTGAATTAAATGATAAAAATGCATTAGAGAGCTACCTCTATGATTGAGTTCCTGTTGTCTTGTTGCATAAAGAATTGTGAGCATGATGCCAAGGAGAAAAGGAAAAATGAAAAAGATTCTTGTTCCATAACCCGTGTCATTGGTTGTTGTGTAAAGAACTTGATGCAAACCTAAAGATTGTAATGCTTACAATGATGGATTACGTGAAGCGGTTGCTTAAGTAAGTTTGGTTACATGCTAGAATGCATACAAAGCTAATTAGTGTTGTACAAGGTCGTAATATTCCTTTTTCGGGTCAGTCTTGTCAGTTGCCGGGTGGCGACATAGATTCACGTGAGATCGTACTTCTGCAGGCACACACACCTTACCAAAAAAAAAAAAAAAAATTAATAAATTTTTGCACCCGTTAACAGTGTTGTTGTTATAACGAGGAGGGTCGTTACACCAATTTACTTTCCACTAAGGCCATTTCCTCCAAAACATAACATTTTGGGAGCAATGAATATGGAAAGGTATGGCCACAGATTCATATCAGTTTCATGAGGCTATCTTGCGGCTCACTTTCTGAGCGAACGGTAATGAATCTCTCCAAACGGTTGAAAATCCACCTCCAAAATGGGCGGATTTACTTTCAATATAGGCTGTTTCCTCAAAAACATAATAGTTTGGGAGGAATAACTGCTGAAATTTACGACCACAAATTTAGCTTGCCGAAACTCCAATTTTTCTTATTCTTTGGTTTGTCTGGCTTCCTCCAAGCAACATAGCTCTGATACCATGTCATTGTTTCATGGAAACCTGCATAGGAGATCTAGCTAAAGCAAGTACAAACAAATATTATCAAGAAAGAAAGAGAGATTCAATATGGAAGAATGAGAAAATATATTCACACTACTCCAATGAGCTGATGATTGATACATAGATCATGATCAATATGATACAATGAATGAGTGGAATACACTCATATATAGGGGAAAAAATTTCATAATTAAGAAAATAAATCAAGAATTTAGGTTTGCTTAGTAATGCATGCATGCATAATAGTGATGGTAAAAATAGAACTAGTCAGTTGACTCCCAATGAACTAGTGTTACTCCCACTGAACTAGTTTGTCGAAAATAGAAATTTCTCCAACACTTACTAGTCCTTAATATGAAAAATATAAAATGTTTGGCGATATTTTTGTAAAACTATTCAAATTTCTAAGGATTTTGTTTAGTTTATACAACATTTTGGCGATTTTCAAGGTAAAATAATTTTATTGTATGGAATTTAGGTGAATTGTTTTTAGAAAAAATGGAAATTAGCAAATCTTTGTTTGAGAAAATCCATGGAAAATTAGTCCATTTTTGAAATTTAGCCCCTAAAATCATCTATGATTACATATGGTATCAGAGCTGAAGGTTACAACACTTGGACCTCAGGGAAAGGCCAAATTAGTTTAGTACATTCTGTTTCTGTTAAAATAAAAACTAACAAAGAATCTTACTGTTAGAAACATAAATATTTTTTCTGTTGTGATAATGGTAGCACAGAACGAAGAGCAGATTAGACTTGAAGAGAATCCCGATCAAGGACCTCCTAAAGAACTCGAACAAAACAGTGAAGGAATTTCAGCCACCCAGGTTCTGGAAACAATGAGGAACCTTATCATGGAACTGCATGTTTTCAGGGAAGATAATGACAAATTGAAAAAGGCACACGAAGACTAGCAAGAAACAAATGAAGTGTTGTTGTGCAACATAGTAAAAAAAAAATAGTCTAAAAGACAATGACAAGGAGGAAGAAGTCAACAAAAGAACCTCTAAACATTCTGGTCCTGAAACATAAAACAAGAATAGTTCTTCTGAAATCACACAAGTAGCAGGAGACAAAACAGACACAGGAAGGAAAAGGAAATAGGTGGATCACCTGGAAGGTGAATTCAAGAATATCAAACCATCCACCTTTGATGGAGAATACAAGACGAGTGAAGAGGTTGAAACATGGTTACTGGACATAAATAAATACTTACAGATTTATAATTATTCTAGTAACATGAAAGTCTGAATGGCCATTCATAACTTGAAGGGAAAGGTGAGTATCTCGTGGCAAGACCTAAAATTGGCCAAGGAAATAAGAGAAAAATAGATGGAATGGTCAGATTTCAAGAAATTATTCAAGAAACAGTATTTATCAGAAAGCTATTACGAAAGGAAAACTATATAATTTTATGAGCTAAGACTCAGAAAAATGACCATGAACAATCTGATAAATAAATTTCTTGAATTATTAATATTTGTACCATACATCAAGGAAGACAAAGTAAAAATACAACGATTCTTAAGATGTTTTCCAAAATCATACAAGGACAGAATTGAATTCGACGACCCCAAAAATTTAAGCGAAGTGTTTAGAAAGGATCGGATGTGCTATGATCATTACAAACATCGGTCTAAATTTTCCAAGGCATGGAAGGATAATAAATAAGATAGAATGAATCAACTGAAGAAAGGCTTCCAACCATCCCCTTTCTGGAATATGGCAAAGAACTTCGAAAAGAAATATTTTCATTCTAACAACTAGAATGCCCAAGGGGGAGGTAGACCAGTTAATATGGGAGTCAAGAAAGTTGGGGACAGCCCCAGGTAACAATTAAAGAGTTGGGAGTGTGGAGAACCTCACTTAAGGAGGAACTATCCACGTTTAACTTCTGCAGCAAGTGTAATGTGCCCCAAATTTCCCAAATAAAAATAAAAAACAATCTTAGGGACATTAAATCTCTTTTCTCTTCGAACCACTTATTTCGAAAGAAACACGGTTATTATAAGTAGGTAATTTTTGTCACTAATAAATTTCGCAAGGTTTATGTTTTCCAGTTAATGGTGCAACTAACTTACATTACAACATATTTTATCTCTGAGTTATTTCAAACCGCACAATAATCGTATACATAAAGATCGAGGGTAGCTTCACTATACCCTAGCCTCTCATATTACTAACATATAATTATAAAGGTTAGGAAAACCCCACTAATGTTGTATTATATCCATATATAAACATTGACATTTATATACATTAAAATTCCACTAGCCTTATCATCCTTTCCATATATATATATATATACGTACGTATTAACGTTTCCAATGTATAGGACCCTTATATTTTCCCATCCCTAGGCAAGAACTTTTAACATTTGTAATTGTTAAAGTCTTAACAATATTGAACCATTTCCATGCATAGAATTAAAGTTAATTCTAACATAAGGGTCTATATGAAAATGGGTTCCAGCAAGGCATACATCTTTATCGAAAATGATATAGGATTTAATGTAATGGTGACTTTACGTTTGTTTTAACTGTCCAAACAATAGGCCTTATGAGAACCACTCATGGTTAAACTTACGATCAATATTAACACATTTTGAAAAGGGTTGTCGGTTGAACATCGTTGAGGGGTCCAACTATAACAATCATCCTTCTGAATTTGTTTAATGTTAACGAACAAATAGTCACATCTTAATTGAACGAGAGACTAGGCTCAACAATATTGTATATCGTGCCCTAATTGATTCGTCCTCCCTCGCAATAACTTGGTATGAATTCAAATGTGTATTTGTGAGACCTAAATTAAAACCTCTGTCTAGTCCATTAATGGTGACCTGCAAGGGTACGTCCCGAGGGTTGTCGTCCGGCCACTATGTCTAATTCAAAACATGCCACCTCCCTTCTGTCACATGGCAAAGTACATGATTCATAACTGTCACTATTAATCAGTTTCGAGACAGACCTCTAGGTCATTGTTTCATTTTCCTTTCGGTCTGTCTTTCTATGAAAATGCTCCAGTGATACCCATGATAGTCGTCTTGGTGAACATGACCTGAATCGTGAAGTTGGTTACGTGAAGTAAATAACTCTTTGTCATGTTACTCTAATCTCTCTGTGATTTCGGTTTACCTAGTGTGCGCCATTTATTGTATCTTCTTCTTGCTCTTCCGACTTCCTTGGTCATGTACTAGAGTTCTTTAAGGATTGTTAAGTGTATTTTCAACTGAGGTTTTATCATCACCTTTTTTATTCCTTTATTGGTCCTCCATTTCCTTACACACTACGATAAAGCTTTGGGTCTCTATGAACTTCGTAGGAATTCTGGTTCTTGTTCTTAACCCGTCAAATAATAGGAAATCTTACTGTATATTAATTAAAGGGTTTCGCACTGGGTGTTTAAATGTTTTTCTTCTTCGATAATAGTTCTATCCCTAGCTTGGATTCTTCCGCAACTTTAAATATTTGATCCCCTCTTGTAAATTCGTCAACTATTTGGAAAGGTCGTAGGTTCTCTTAGTCTGTATTCCCAAGGTAAGTTCGGGCTGTGTGATAGGAAGGAAAGTAGGGAAAAACAATACTTTATATATTGTCTGGGTCTTGTCACTTGAAAGATCATCCTCTGTGTTAAAGAAAATATTTCATTCAATTCGATAAAGATTATTTTACTAGCCACAAAATGTTACGATTTTTATTCAATTTTTTTAATGCTTAGCATATTAGTTTTCGTGGTGAGAAAATACAGTTCTGTAAAATCTTTTGTCCACACTTCTGAGCTACTGGTTCTTGATTATGCGAATATACCATTCCACTCTCATTTTAATTCAATCAATTCATGCTGAAATTTATATCATTGTTTTATTAAGGGACGAGCTTCTCTCTGGTTCGTAAAGACTCACTGTGAGAGTCATATTATGTGATGTGTAATCGAAACCCTTCTTGTGGATTGTTGTGAGATTTATTGTTACAGTATTAAGAATTTTTGTAATGGGCTCGTTACCCTAATTTTAAATACACCATTCATACTTTGGGCAGGGATTGTAAAAGTCATACGATGCCACTATATGTATATAGTTCAAACTTGATTCAAGTAATTTATTATCAGTTCTCAGTTCCTATTCTTTGTATTTTTTAAAAACTTGTCGATTGCATTTCCCTTTAGCATACATAGAATATATCAAATGTAGTATCCAAAGGGTTTTAGACACTTTTGTGTGGCATGTATGATCTCTATGAATTAGTTAGATTATCACAATATTAAACGTTTGGCATTGTTTATTTCCCTTGCTTATTCACATTCCAGAATTAAGACTTTTGGTTACCAAACTAATGATGGGACCCCCCTGTTTACATTGCGAGGGTACCCATTAGAATTTTCCAAGTCCACTCCTCCCCTTAGGGCCTCTGGATAGTTTACTCAGCGACGTCGATGGGAAATTACTCACGCCAAAACTTAAGCTAAGTATTGTTCGTGTAAATGAATCTTCAACATTTATTTTGGTTGATTATCCCTTATTATTGTTTCATTAATTCTCCATATTTCCCTTTGCAGGTATTAACCCCCCTACACAAATGGATTCACTAGTTCACCTCATTTGAAAGGTATTTGAGTTCCGGCTCTTGACGTTTATGTTTAAGTTTTCTAGGTTCTGTTCATAGCGGTACCGAGTTCCAAATTAAGGCACTATTATTATAATAGCTTTTTCACCAGGATTTCCATAGATAACCTGGTTACTTGTAATTTCAATTCTTTAGGGAAAATGAACATATCTGAATAGTTTTTGAACAAGTGAGAAACCCCAAGAAAATGATTTTTTGATTTAAACAACTATGATGATCTGTATTGGAAATTACTTATGGGTTTACTATAACAAAAAGGGACTATAATTTTCTATGTCTTCCATATAGATGGTTTAAAATTAAACATTGGAATCTCATGTAACTCATTAAGTTGACACCACACCTTCTGTGGTTGAATACATTAGATTATTTTATACAATTCTATGTAAATATACATACAACAATATCTATACGCATATATATATTTACCTCTTGTTCGTGTTTCCATTTCCAGAATTTTGTTTGGCACTTGTACAATGCAAATATTCCTTATGTGAATATCTATACACATATATATTTATATACTGATATGGTACAGATTATGATTATCATGGTAATACTACTATTCTGGTTAGATTTATTGCAAACCTATACAAGCATTCATAGACATTTCCTATATCTCTATGTTTATGGTCATTCGACCTTCAACAACCTGTAATGATTCTTTATGTATACTCATACTTAATCCTACATTCCTGCTTATACCAAATATTCCTAATATCAACCACAGATCAAACTGATATTTTCTTTCTTATTGTTGTCTCGAGTGTACGTCACATGAATAGGAAATTTTCACACATTTATCAACAACTAACACACACAGTAGCTTTCTTAACTCTATTTAATGAATAAATTCGAAATGTAAATGCTTATTCTATAATTCACTTAATTCTACCAACCATGAACCAATAAAACAATTCAACAAGGAATAAGTAGATGTACATATATGAACAAAGTGTTGGGACAACAAATGGAATAGCCAATTTCCACCCAACCATAGAACAGAACAACCAATCTACTTGCTTTTAGGGGATGCCCATGGCCAAATTCCTGATTTTCCACTTTTTAAATTCATCCCTAAGGTAGTTCAAGCCTGTTCCCCACTCATGGAGTCATGGTCAGCTGATTTCAACCTGGTTGTTCCATTTGTCCCTCAACAATTAATATAAAATATTTGTCTCTTAAAAGTGTCATAGTCAAAGAGCTGGTTGGGAAAATCAAATCTTTTCCCAACAGTCACAATAATAAATTACAATTAACTAAATTCCAAATTTGGAATTGCCATAAATGACAATAATTTTCCAAACTCGAATTTACCAAAAATGGAAATAAATTCCTAAGTGCATTCAAACTTTAATAATAATTTACTTTTGGGGATACTACATCCTTCCCCCCTTCAGTACAAAACTGTCCTCAATGTTCATTCCTTTCTCAGAACATGGTTGGATAATATTTCTACAAATCTTCCTCCAATTCTCAAGTGGACTCCTCAGGACTAAAGTACTTCCATTGCACTTTTACTTGAGCGACGAATCTGTTTCGTTGTAGTGTTTCTCTCATGTCCAAAATGTGCAGAGGTTCCGCTTGGAACTCACCTTCTGGTTCCACTTGCACCATGTTCCAATCGATCATGTGAGTAGGATCCTAAATATATTTTTTTAACAAAGAAAAATGAAATAACTTATGAATTCTCATATTTATGGGAAGTGGAAGTTGATATGCCATGGGTCTAATTCGAGATAAGGTCTCGAAGGGGCCACAAAACCCAGGCACCAACTTTGAACAGTTTCCTATATTTAATGAACTTCTTATTGCTTTGACTTTTAAATACACGTGGTCTCCAACTTGAAATTCTTGGTGTCTTCTTTTCAGGTCCGCATAACGTTTTTGTCTGTCCCATGCCTCTTTTAAATTCTGTTGTACTTTTCTTACCGTATTGTCCATTTCCTAGATCATTTCTGGTCCCACCATGAGTCTGTCAACTGGGTTATCCTAGCTAATAGGATTTGTACACTTTTTTTCATACAATACTTCGAAGGGGCTCATCTTAGCTGATGTTTGGTAACCATTGTTGTATGAAAATTCCACCAAGTGAAGGTAATCTTCCCACTTACTTGGTTTCGTCCTTACATACATTCGTGGGATATCTTCCACAATTTGGTTTGTTCTTTCAGTCTACCCATCTATTTGTGGATGGTAGCTTGTGCTAAAATTCAAGTTAGTATTCAACCCTGCAAACAATTCTTTCCAAAACATAGATGTAAATTTCACGTCTCTATCCGAAATCACCATTTTAGGAATACCATGTAGTCTAAAAATTTCCTTCATGAATATTTCAACGATGTTAATAGTTTTATAAGTAGATCTTATAGGAATAGAATGTGCAAACTTGCTAAGATTATCATTTACTACCATAATTGAATCATTATATTTTTGAGTTCTAGGAAAACCTGTGATAAAATCTAGTGAGATAGTCTCCCATTTCTATTTCGGTATAGGTAAAGGATGCAATAGAATGGTTGGGTGCTAGTGTTCAACATTCACCTATTGACAATCTAGGCACTTAGAGAAGTATTATGTTATCTCACCTTTCATATTAGGCCAATAAAATAACTTGCTTAGTGTTGTCACCATTTTTTGGTATCCCAGATGACCAGAATATGGCTTCTTGTGTACTTCATCCAAAATAGTTAACTTTAATTCAGTAGGATCTGGTATGTACAACCTATTTTTGAATCTTAGTATACCATTTCTGTCAAAACTCATATATTTTTTGTCTAAATTTTTTGCATTATTTTGTAAATCTACCACTGTTTTAATGTATTTTTCATCATTATTACTTGCAACCTTTATTCTTTGCTCAATGTCACTTTCTTCCCTGCTAATGTTTATCTCAAACATCTAATAAAATCTTCTACTTAAGGCATCTGCCACTCTATTTTCCTTACCCTTGATGTGTCTTATCTCAAAATTGAATTCGCTCAAGAAGGCCAACCATCTTGCTTGCCTTGCATTAAGATTTGGTTGACTAAACAAGAATTTCACACCACCGTTATCAGTTGGCAACATAAATTTCATTCCCATTATACAGTGTCACCACATTTTTAATGCATGGATGACAACTACTAATTCCAAGTCATGAGTGACATATTTTTGTCTGTGCTCTTTTAGTTTGTGGGACTTGTAACAAATAACCTGCTCTTCTTGAATTAGGACACCTCCCAAACCCTCTTTCGTCGCATTCACAAAGAATGTGAAGTATTTATCCGGGTCTGCTACCATTAAAATGGGTGCGGTTGTTAACATTTCTTTTAACTTATTAAAATTATCCTGACATTTCTAAAACCAAACAAACTTATTTCCCTTTTTCTGTAGGGATGTTATAGGGTATGCAATTTTAGAGAATCCTTCTATAAATATGCGCTAGTACCTGGTGATTCCCATGAATGACCAGATATCTGCTACATCCTTAGGAATATTCCATTCCATGATGGATCTTATTTTCTTTGGGTCAACTGCAATATCCTCTTCAAATATTACATGTCCTAGATATCGTATTTCCTTTTGATAAAAGTCACATTTCTCAAATTTTGCATATAGCTTGTGTTTTCTCAAAGTTTACAATATTATCCTTAGATTCTCTTTGTGTTCCTCTTCCAATTTTGAATACACTAGAATTTCATCAATAAATACCAAAAACAAATTATCCAAATATTGACTGAAAATGCCATTCATTAAACACATAAATGTTGCTTGTGCGTTACTGAGTCCAAACGGTATAACAAAAAATTCATAATGTCCATATTTCATTCTGAACGTTGTTTTACTTATGTCTTCATCCTTTATTCTAATCTGGTGATAACCATATCTTAAATCCAACTTAGAAAAAATCTTTACCCCTCCCATTTGATCAAACAGATCATTGATTCTGGGTAGACGGTATTTGTTCTTAATAGTCATTTTGTTTAGCTGTTTGTAATCAATGCATAATCTTAGAGTTTCGTCTTTATTTTTAACAAAACGGACTGGCGCTCCCCATGGTGAGACACTTGGTCTGATGTATTCCTTGTCCAAGAGTTCTTGTAGCTCAATATTTAACTCTGTTAATTTGGGTAACCTCATCATGTAGGGTGCCTTAGATATAGGGGTTGAACTAGGCAGCAGATTGATAGAGAAGTCTATCTCTCTTCTTGGGGGCAGTTCAGGTATTTTTTCTACAAACAAATCTCTAAATTCATGTAAGATGAAAAAATATTCTAGGCTAGGTTTATTTTTTTTTGTTAATAGATTTTTCACTTGGATAGCATAAATATGACAACCTTTACTCATGCACTTCTTAAATTGCATTGTTGAAATCTGCCTAACTGAGACTGGTTTTCGTATGCCTTGTACTATCCTAGCAGTGTTGTTTTCATCTTTGTAAGTGAGTGATTTTTCATAACAATCCAAAAATTCTTTATGCCTCTCTAACTAGTCCATTCGAATAATTATATCGTAAGACCCTAACGATAGAATATTCATATTTATATTTGTGTTTTGACCATCAAAACTGAACTCACAATCAGAAATGAAATCTTTTATGTAACGACCTCCTCGTTACGACAACAACTCTTTAATAGGTGAAATTTTTTTTTTCTTTTTTTTGTTGAGGTGTGTGCGCGTGCGTGTAAAAGGAACATACACACTTGACTCTACGTCGCCACCCGACGATCGACAAGATGAAACCACAATGAACACAACCAGAAGGCTTAAGGTGCACAGCAGGTGGCTGCAAGCAATAAACGACTTACTGGGTTATGCACGGTACAAACACAAAGGAAGAATCCATAGTAGTGGATTTTACTAATTCTTCTCAGGAAAGCAGGGCGTTTAATCTTAGTTCCCTACTCTCGAGAGAGAGAAGGTCAGATAGGCTCTTGGCTGACTGCTTAGGCAGAAACTATTAATCTCCGTCATGTGTGTCACAAGAGTGGAAACCTTGCCTTTAAAGGGCCCAAGACTCTTGATACGACACTGGGTTCTTTACACGAAAATAATCAACAATAAGTAAAACTGACTACCCCTCCATCCTACCCTGCAATGGTTAGGACCTCCAAGACACATAAGCAACACTCAAGCCCAGGTTCCCATCGATTTTAACCATTTAAGGTCTCAGGGCTGGCGACTATTCTGAGGAACATGGAGGTGTCTACATCCCGCTCGACACAACCATACCATGCCTACAAGCCAAAGATAAAACCTACCCATCAAGATTTCAGTCAACAAGGTCATCCACATTAAGTTAGTTGGCGACTGTAAAACAATAGTAACTCATTAAATTACTCATTACGGTAATGCGTGGGAGGTGTACTTTTAATCAATGAACAAGCGAAGACAAATGGTGCAACAAGTTTGACCTTCAAATGGGTTTAAACTTTAAAATATAGATTACAAATGCTTGCTATGATCAAGTCTAGTTTATCAAGGTCAACATCCTAACTGCCATGACTTACAATCACTTCTGGCAACCTTTAAATCATAGCTTANCAAGCCAAA
>JASDQU010108165.1:97291-159035 GCA_032191745.1 Picea mariana | reverse complement strand
TTTTGTAGATGACACCTCCTGGTTCTTGATGCTTGGGCTCACTCATTAACATATCAGTATAGATTGGTAACATATTGGTAATGTATTTCGGCCATCAGATGCTCTTCTGACCTCAAACATTAGGGGGCATCTGTTATAACCCTAAATTGCACCACACATGCTTACCTGGAATCAGGCCAACTCATATCCCTTCATTGCCAAAACATCTGCTGAACAACCTCTTTGAAAATCCTCTTGGGTAAAGGCACACGCGCCCTAATCCACTACTGCATGCGTGTGAATGCTGGCAGGCCTACTACAACCCACGTTTACCTAAAAAAAAACAAAAATAGGAAAGTTGCCGATAGGACAAAAGATATGGGTCAGTTAACTGAAAATCCCGTCCATGCATGGCCGAGAGTTCGTCCAAAACCCTAGCTCCTTCTAGCCTATAAAAGAAGGGGTAGGAGTACTATTTGGGAGAGGAAAATTATAGCAAAGAAACTCTTCCCATTTGCCGAATCCATTGTCCCAACCCTTTAGCCTTTCCTCAAGCCTAAGGAGAATTAACGCAAAGTAGTTGGAGGACAAAATAAGAGGAGGAGCCCAGGATCAGGATCAAGGAGCGGTGGCCGGTCTCGACTTTTATTGTAAGTTGATTCATTTTGAAAATAATAAAAGAATACTTTTCCCATCCCAATGCATGAGTTATATGTGGTTTTTTTAATTTATGCTTAATTTCTAACCCTCAAATAGAAAAGTAGCATGCATGCGTGGTTGTTTGTTTTGATTACAGGATAACTTTGGAAGGAGCAGTGCAAGCAAGCGGTCAAGAGCGCAACGAAGGATCTACACCAAACATCAGTAAAAGGGTTAGTAGTTCCTTTCCATGCATGTATCGTGAAAGAGGGGTTTAAGTTTTGGGTGGTAGGTTAAAAGGTCATTTCTTTACGGTCAAAATATGCATGCAAGTCTGACCCTAGTTTGCTAGTCCGTAGGGTATTATTTCCCAACAACAACTGTGGAGTGCAGTGCGAGAATGTCTGAAAATAATCAAATTTTTGGAAAAAGACACAAAATTTGAAGAGGCCTCTGGACCCAAAGGGTCTATCAGGGTATCTTGAAGACTCAGAGATTGATATGAATGAAGAAAGGTAAGGCAAGAGCAAATGGGCAAGGAAAAATACCAAAAACCACAAAGAAAACAGGTTATATCCCCAGTGGAGTCACCAATTTTGTTATCGGACTAATCGGTAGGTGCAGACACTAACAGATCTCCCTAGATCCACCTGGATCTAGAAAAAAACAGGACAAGACATGACTATTTCCCTAAGTTTTGATCATTGAATTAGCTAGTAGGGAGGAACAAGTAACATACCTTTGTATCGCTTCCTAGGGTCTTTGTTGCTCCCGCTTCGCTCTGGTGCTCTCGTGAGGTCAAGACCAAGACAACAAAAACCAACCAAAGTGATTATAGCAAAATATATTCAACTGTCAACTTATGTGTATGATCAAGGAATTACACAATAAAGTGAGAATGACTTTATGGTAAAAGGACATGCCACTGTATCATATTAATCGAAAGTATAAGATACAACCTAATCGCCTTGATGTCGCAAGCTTCCTTTCGGTGGGTCTTGGCTCCAACACACACACACTTGCTCGATCCTTGTATGAAGAAGATCAAATCCTTCTTGATAGACTTGCTAGAGTCTCCAAGCTCCTATTCAAGCTAAGTCCTTCACACAATTCTTTCACCAATTCTCCAATGAATCTTGCTTAACCTTTTCCATGAGAATTCCATCAATATATAGGAGAGAATGAGATGGTTGCTTGGATAAGAATGATCCCAAAATATCAAGGAAACCAGTAAAAGGATAACCATTCGAATGCCAACCCATTCTTCTAGAAGATTCCCTTCTAGAATCATCGAGACTTCATCTTTTTCCAAGCTTTAGAACAAGTTTGCACCCTAGCTATGTAGCACAGTGCGAGAAGCTCACACCCTAGCTTAAGGCAGCCTGCGAGAATGGGTCATTCTTGCACCCTAGGATATTAGCAACCTACGAACTCTCTACAAAAGTAAGTTTTCTGGGAAGAGATGAATGTTACTTTTCTCAGGAGAAAGTTCTTATGAGGATCATGAGTACACCATCATCAATACACCATCATGATGACCAAAATCATCGATAACAAAGGGAATAAAAACCAGAACCCAAATCATAACGCACAAAATATATTAACAGAGAAGCATGAAGAAGGACCCAGAATAAGAGTTGTCACACATGGATGAGCTAAGACAGGGGCTGATGCAAAAAATAAAGGGACACAAATTGAGAAATGGGTGAGGAAATTAGTAGGACCTATGCCAACATTTGACCCACAAAAATAAAAAGAGATGTATTAACAAAAAAACAAGGAGATACTAGGATTGAATTGGATAACATATGTTGGTTATAATTTACTCCTTCTACCCTTCTTGGGATGACCCAGGTTCAAGTCCACTTGGTTTCCAACAAAAAACTCCTAAAACTATCGACCCTCTTAGTTAACTAGAAGGTAACACAATGCACTATGCAGTCTCACCCGAGATAGTTCTTATGGGTGGATGTAATGATTAGGTGCTTTCAGCCTAGGACATGAGTGGGGATCTGCAATTAAAATTTGTATTCTTCATTTATTACTTTAACATTCAACTTATTTGGAATACCCTGTCATTCTTATTCATGCATGTAAAGGAGCAGATCTATCTAGTCATTCACACATTTGTTTAACATCTAATCATTAACAACAAAATATATACATAACATTCAATCACATAACACATGATCTACCATGGTTCACCCCTCCTGGGCTATTTCCACAAAGATTTGGTTGCTCTGCTCTTTTATTATTATGGTTCCAAAACTACAACGCCTCACACATTACAATTCTCCATCAGAATAGGTCAAGATCTACAATGCGGTAGACTAGATCACACCAAGCTCCTCAACCTATAATCTAACCCTCAAGATCTCCCTTATTCCATCTCCTCATCTCAATAGATTACAATATCCATCGGATTTACAGTCATTTTGTCTTTTGACATTATAGTAACACTGACCAACCCAACATGAACAAAAACGAACCTCCAAAAAACCCCTCCTCCCCCGACGTAGACCTCTGAGGTACCTACTTATACATATTTTCATCTTACTAGTCGATACATTCTCTTATAAAAACCCTAACCCTATCATGGATAGGTCTTCTTGCATGTGTGCCTCGCATGCCTTCCTCTTCTGCATACACGTCTGTTTTGCATGTGTTKCTTTTCTTTCATGTGTGTTTTCCTTACACATGTTGGTTCTTCTACATGTGCATCTGCCTCCCACATCATGATTTTCCCTCAAAAATGGCCTACGCACAACATGACCCCAAYAGTGACATTGTGACTCATCCCGAGTCACTACCTAACTCTGTTGTATGCCACTACTTGTGCCAACGCTTTGTACATATCTACTATTCATTGGTACTACTCCAGAGCTTGGCTAGTCTTTGCTGACATGGATTGGACCACCTGCGTAGTGACTGGCAGCTATAATATCTCGCCCCCCTCCAACCCTATATGTTTGAGGAATTCTTTCCTTGCATCAATTTCCACGACCAACTATTCTTTCTTTTCCTATAGGGGCTCCAACTGATCCTTTCGTGCGATATTTTGTGCCTGTATCGCTTTTTCTTCTTCCTGAAGGTTCTTCATTTCTGCAGTCGTCTTGATTTTTCTGGAAGTGACATTGTCCTCTGTCATTGCTTGAAATCTGCCATTGCTTCATGCAATTTATCTTCATTTCCTTGCAGCTCTTGTAGGATCCCATCCTCTAATAGTTGTGTCCATAGCTGGCCACTCTTTTCCAACAGTTCTTCCACTCTATGTATGTTTTGCACGATGTTTTTTGCAGCTTCTATCATGTCTTGCTTTCTTTGAGATCAAACTGCTGGGGGAGTCATAGGTACAATGCACTCCTCCAGTTCCTTGATCTTCCCTTTATAGTTTTGCAGATTCTTGACTATCTTTGTTATCTTCTCCTCYGAAGATGATTCCTATGATACCATGCCATCTAATATGGATTGAAAGACTATGTTTATCTGGGTCTCCATCTGGTCCACTTTTTGTTGCACTATCTCTTTCTTCTGTTTTTCGTGGCTGATGGTTCCCTTTAGTACCATATTTTCTTCCTGCGCTATTTTTATATTCATCATGTCAGACCTTGCTTTGGACTGAATCTCCTGCATGACACTAATATGTAACTTATACAACGCCTTTGTTGGTATCTTGGGCAACGCCAAATCCAACATTTTGATATCCTTCATAGGCTTCTGCGTTGTTTCCTCATCGATGAACAACATATCTGGTGTTATGATAAATTTAGCACTTCCCTGCGCTGTGATTTGTACTATATCTTCGACAGGTGCTCCTTCTCTTACTAGCACCGGTTTCTCCTTTTGTTGTTGTTTTTCCTTGATCCTCAACTATTCTAGCGCAGGTTTTACCTTTTGTACTTGTTCCAAAATTGAATCTCGATCATTTTCCACATTTTCTAATACTTATGACATTTGATCTTCTACTGTCATGGCTATCATCTCTACGTCATCTGTTGTCAGTGACATTTCCATTTGTTTCCTCTGGGCCTTTTCTTTCTTCCCGGTGACACTTGCTTGCTCTCTTGTTCTCTTCCTTTGGGCCTCTGGCTATTCATATGCTTCTGACATCTATGTATCCATGTCAGTAGCCTACTCAAATTCTTCATCCATGGTTACATCTTGTGCCCTTGTCTATGCTTCCTCTACACTCCCATGTCATGTTGGTATTCCCGGTTCCTGCTCTGTAGCCTGTGGAACTTGTGTAGGACTACATTGTGACTTATTTTGTGTCTTAGCTTTCTTTCGAATTGAGCTTCTTTCCCCCACTGTACCTATTGTTGTTTTATTTTGCTGGCTAGCACGATTCCTGCCTATCTGTTGCGTGGGGACTGTGCTATCCTCCATCTAGATTTGTACTACTGGTGTTTCTCTTGGAATATTTTTAAATTTCCACTCCTCAGGCCATTCTTAGACCTCCATGTGGATGTCCAACTTCATCACACAATACTTCAGCTACAATAACTCCTTGGTTGGGTCCTTCTTTGCCTATAGCCACATGCTGTGACATGATGCTCAAAATTTTCTATATGTCCATACTCCAGGACAATTTCTAGTGAGATCCTCCATGTATCTGCCAATATATTCTAGATATTTGTTAAATACTGAGAGAACATGTCATTATTGAACTTATTTACATCGGGATCTGTTTTTCTTCAAAGAAACGTGTAGTGCGATGCGCCACATTTTCTTGTCATTGGAAGGAACATAAAATATGTAGGTTCGTGCCACCCCATAAGTGCAATGAGGATGAGTAACCACAAGTAGTGGAACTCAGAGCCCCACTCTTGCACATCCTTACAATATTCAAGGAATGAGTTCAGTAGATACAGGGCCCAGCTCATCGAGCTCCCCTTTGCACACTCTGCCGCAACTGCTACTACTCCTGCAGGCACTTCTTCTCTTCGACACCTGTGCATTAATTTGCAACCAAGAAATCTGGTTACAAATCGTGTCATAGGATCATTGATGTCCTTGATCCTGATACCTCTGTTACCCCTCTCTGTGTCATACTTTGCCTTGATCTCATCTAAGATGGCTTTCACCCTAGTCTGTCTTATAGGTATTGCTCCGGCTTCTCCCCATCTGTGGGTAGCCCTGTAATCTCTGCGATGAGGTCAATAATGATTGGTATTGGCCTATCCATCCATAATATTCCTCCGTGCACCCTTGCTAACAACTATTTAACACATCCATTTATGTGTTTCCCACGCTCGAAGTGCGGTATGTCTAATAGGTTCATGATGTCAGTGTTGTATAGTCCCAGGATCCACTGTGTAGGCTCCAACATTGGCGTGCCTAATGGGACCTCTCCCCTGCTCTCTAGGTAGCTCTATGTTGCCAAATCTAGGATCTTTGTGGCATTAGAGACATCATGGTCAGAGTATTTAAGGCTATCGACTCCTCCTACCATGTTATCCCTAGTCTTCACTTCATTGAGAATTTTCGACATTACTATACTTAGTTCTTCCCGTGTGCATTGCACGCCTTGCGTACTTCTTTCTTCTCTCAACTTATTTTTCCCTTGTGGGAACGATACCCCACCCTATTTCTCTATTTGATGCTCTGGTTTTGGCTTTAGGCCCTGTTGCGTGGAATCCATGGTTGGTTCTTCTTCTTGCAGCCCTTTTTCCATGGACACATTGGATTATGTTCGTTCCATGCCCTGTACCAGTTGCTCAAGCTCCTGTTCGGGTTCCTTCTCCTCCTCCATATGTAATGTGGTTTTCTCGTACTCTGGTGTGTGGATTTCCTCCACATCCACCACTATGGGCATCTTGTTGGTTCCATCTTGTGGTACCCATGTGCTACTCCGTGTTCTTTGCTCGGTTCTACTTGGTTATCTAACCCTCGGTGGTGACATGGTGGTTAAATCTGAACTACAAACTCTCAACTCGATAGATGGTATCACAAATTCGCACTCTATCACTCTTCCTCTCAGCTCGACATTTTTATCCTTAGAAAATAACACAATGGGTTTGTTTCCCCCCTCTTTCTGAGTTTATAGTGGGATAGGGAAGTGACAACTGTGTCGCACTGGTAATTGTAACTTTTCCCCCTTTTCGTTGTGTTTCCTGCACACTGCACCTTTCTACACGTTAACTACTCTTCTATGCATCGTGTTTTCAAACCCTGGTTTTCTTGAAGTGCCATGTTCCGTCTATCTCGTTCCATTCTTTTAAGTCCCTCCATGTACGTTGAGTTGTTTTTATTTTTATCCTTTATATTTTTATGTTTTTTTTTTTTTTTTTTACATATTTCTTTATTGCACGATACTTTCTAAGTATTAGGAGGTCGATTGTCCCTATACAACTTCAGTCGACTCCCATTTATCATTCCTATGAGTTATGTACCTCCTAAATCTTTAAAATGTATAGCTCCCCCCATCCATGACAATCTTCACTTCATATGGTCCCAAGCAATGCATTCTGAATTTTCCTGGGTGCTGAAAAAATTTACTGTCATACACCAAGACTAGGTCTCCTTCATTGAAACTCTTCCTTTTAATATGTCTATCATGCCAAGCTTTGTCCCTTGCTTTCTGTACTTCTTGGTGAAATCCTGCTAGAATCCTATCTTCTTCCATCACCATCTACTTCCTTAGATTTTCTTGTACTGCGCCTTGTTTTGTCATGATAGTGATTGCTGCTACGCGTAGACTAGGTACCAAAAATTATAATGGTACCACTTCTTCTTTTCCATACACCAACTTGAATGTTGTCTTCCCTGTCAAATTTTTTCATGTAGTCCTCTATGCCCATAATACTGCTGGTATCTTCAATTCCCAATCATCTCTATTGACATTGCAGATTTTTGTCAGTGTATTCTATAGGATCTTATTAGAGGCTTCCATTGTTCCGTTTTCTTGAGGGTGATATGGTGTACTCTTTTGGTGATAGACTTAAAACTCCTTGTTAATAGCCTTGATAGTACTATTGATCAAGTGAGTGCCTTGGTCACTCATCAAAATCCTTGGGCATCCAAATATAGTGATCACTTTCTCAAACATAAAGTGTGTTTCTATCTATGCATTGCAATATTTTAATGGTGCTTCTTCTTCCCATCTTGTTAAGTACTCTGTCGCAATAATGATATAACTTGCTCTTGACCTCTTTGTTGGTGGATTAATTGGTCCCACAAAATCTATTTCCCATTTGTCGAATACTTGCAAGGTTACTTATGGTCTTAGGGGAATCTCATCCCATCTATTAGGTTTTCCAACCCTTTGACATACATCACATCTATGGCAGTAGTCCTTTGCATCTTTGTGAATGGTCGATCACCATAGTCCTATGCAATACCTTTTGCGCAATATCTCTAGAAGTATTCCTTTACATTTCTGTGAATGGCCAACCACCATAGTCATGCATGCAATACCTTATATGCGATAGATATTTCCTTATGGGCCTCTGCTAAAATCATAGGCCTTTCATGTTCTAGTACACATCTTCTTAATATGTTGTCTACACCCATCTTACATAAGTGTCCTGCAATCAATTGATAGTTTGCAGCTCTGGATACTAGATTTTTCTTCTACGTAGTGTTGAATTCTTGTGTGCAGTCCCTATACTCAAGTATTTAATGATGTCAGCAAAATATTCATCAACTACTTGGACTGAAAATAACTATGCATCAGGGAAGTTGTCCTCTAAATTCCTAGGTTCTTCTCCATTGGTGATCCTTGAGAGGTGATCAGATCTTGCATTCAACTTCCCATGTTTGAATATGACTTCAAAGTCAAATTCCTGAAATAACAGTAACCATCTACAAATTCTCCCCCCCCCCAACATTGTCTTATTGACTAGGTATTTGAACATTTTAAAGTGTTTCCCAAGAAGATAGTGTCTAAAATTTTGCAGTGAATATACCATTGCTAAGCCTTTTCTTTCTATAGTATTGTAGTTCTACTTCGACTCTAAAACTTTTCTTCTTGCAAATGCTATCGAATGGTATAACTCTCCTACTCCTGGCTGCACCAGAATAGATCTAAGTGCTATGGCTGATGCATCTACATCCACATGAAATGTATTTTCCCAATATGGGAATATTAGTATTGGTATGGGAATACTAGAATGTATCAACGCAGTGATCTGCGCATACCCTTTTATGAATTTTCTATAGTATCCTGTGTGTCCCAATGTTTCTCTCAACTGACGTACTAATTTTGGTGGTGGTATATTGATAATCACTGCAATCTTGGAAAGATCTACTAGCAAGCTTTGTTTTCACACTATATGGCCCAATAGTATTCCAAAAGGTGTCCCAAAGATGCACTTCTTGATATTTAATGATATCTGACACTTTCTGCATCTTTCCAACATTAGCCTTAACACCTCTACATGGTATTTCAACAGATTGTAGACTCTCCAATCATCCAGATATACTTCTAAAAGCTGATGGATGAATTATTTGAATGCAACTATGACTACTCTTGAGAATATTGTTGGTGCATTCTTCAATCCAAAAGGCATGAATGTGTACTGGTAGGATCCCCATTCTATGGAAAAAGTGGTCTTGTACCTATCGTTCGGGGCTATCTTGATCTGATGGTAGTGTGAGAATCGATCTGTGAATGAGTATTCTTCTTGGCCTCCTAGATTCTCTAATAGCTCATCTGTGAAAGGGGTAGGAAAAGGGTCATGTAGGCAAGCATCATTAAATTTCCTGATATCTACATAGATCCTTATCCCTCCCTGCTTATTTTCCTGAACTACCATAGGGCTTACCCATTCAGATTCTTCCATTGTTTCTATGATTCCTGCCTCCAACACTCTGTCAATTTCTGCTTTTAATTTTTTATTTGTATTGGGTTCAGTCTATATGGTCATTTTCTGACTGATCTAGCCTCAGGTTCAAGAGATATCTTCATCTCTCCTAGCTCTCATGCTATGCATTTCATATCTGTAAAGGTTGTTGGGAATAGGTCACTTTACTCATGCAACAACTCTGTTATTCTTTCTACTGTTTGTTCGTCCTAGTAATCCCCAATACTGGCCATTTTGGGATTATCATTTGTCCCAATATTTAATTTATTCACCTTTATTGGCATAGTAAATAATTATGATTTGAGAGATGGACCTTCCACCTCCCTTTCTCCTTCAATTAATTTAATTTGAATGTTGCGGGGGTCATCTTCATCTGGTGCTTATTACTACACATGGTAGCGTGACAATAGTTCTTTCAATGTTTGTCTATTCTGTTGTTGATACTCTTTTATAAGTTTAACCTTTGGTTCTTGAATGAATATTTTCCCTCTGATCTGTTTGATTTTTGATTCTATGTTGGGGTTCTCATGTTCAAATGATAAGGTGACTATAAAATTCTGATGTAATGTTGTCCATTCTACAATGCCTCTACGCAATTCCTGGTCTACATACTAGTTTGCTGGAATCCCTTCCAATGTGTGAATAAAGTGATGAGACCATTATTATGGTGGTGTCATTCACCATAGTGTTCTTCACTTCTCCAAGTGTTCATCTGGTGTCCCCTGTCCATCATATCTTTGCAATTGATTGCTTTCTTGTTCTGCACCAAATCTGATGTGCAACAATCTCTTACATTGGTACCAGTCCTTGACTATCTCTTTGTGCGCACCCCGCCATCTTGCAGGTGTTTCCTTGAGTGCTATATCCAAAGCTAAGAGCCTCTGATTTTCTAACACTTCATGTTCATATCTTGTTGGGAATTATTCTAAGTTATTAACCCTATAAAAGCTGGGATGTTATCTTATCTCTGTACCTACCCATCTTACTGCGTGGTCTACTCTTGCACACCTTCTTGTGGAGGCTTCATGTAACATCTATTTCCAATTCTCCAACCCTATATCTAAGTCTGACATGCATGACGTGATACTTCTCCAACTGAGTACCCCATTTGCAGTTGATTCACATAACGTCTTCTCATGCAGTGGTTCTGTATAACTGGTTAATTTCTTCCAGGTCTAAACAAGTGGGTTCTACAAATATTTATCCTTTTGATGGATCTAATGGCACAATGACTTTGTACTCTCCTGACTCAAATTCCATATTCCTCGTCTTCATATTTATTATGGAATTATTATCAAACGCCCAATCCAAGCAAAGCAATTCCAGGTAAGGTGTTGTGCCATCCACTATTTCAGCTATCACTTCGAAATCAGATTTAGTGCACACTCCATCCAGATCTACTGTCACACCCTTTAGCCTCCTAATTGGAAGAACCCTATGTTGATTTTCTAGTTTTAGTTGAACAAGTGAATATCCTAATGTGGGCTCTCTCATACATTTTCATGTCTTCTTGGGTATTACATTCACTTCAGAGCCTAAATCTAGTATGATACCCACCATGTTGAAATCTCCAATGTTGGCATTCACTCTGAATTCTCTTCTTGTCCTCCTCCTCGTATGAAAATGATTAACTGTTTTCTATTCTATCTTTCCCTCTACATCTGTGCTACATCTTTCTAACATATTGTTTAACAATTTAACAGATGACGAATCATTTAGTAGTTTAACACAAGATTGCGGAAAATCCTTTATGTTACTTACTTGTCATAGGGGTTGTTCTTCCTTATTGTGATCCAACGATGAAGGAATCTTGTACATTGGTACATCCTAGGTGTGTTGTGCAGTTGATGTGGATGCAATGTATGGATTTAAGAATTCTTGTCTGGATTGCTTGAATATCTCCTTTTCATTCTACACATCAAACTGCTTATGTGGTTCAACATTCTTATTCACCCATTGGTGTTGTGTTGGATATTGTATTACAACGTCATCTCATGTCTTAGATCCTTTGCATGTAACTATGTTGATATTTCTTCCATCATCCCTTGCTTTTGCAGAAATCCATTAAACATTCTGATTGTTATGATTTCTCTTTTCCTAGATATTCCCCAATAGTGTTAGACAATCTTATGTGACATGGTTGGATGTGAAATAGTACATACATGTAGTAGGTGGGAGTGGGAATTATCTTGCATAGTGTCCTAGTTGTTGACAGTTATGGCATACCATGTTGATTAAGGTTGGTTGTCATTGATGTCAACCCTTGAAGAAAGCCACGTAGCACAAGGTTTGGGTAATGGACCCAATATTGTTTGATGTAAATATGACTCATTATTGTCTTGTCATGGCTTATAAGAAGTAAAATTGAATGAACTCCAAAGTGGTCCCCTTATGGTGAAATCCCTCACGGGAAGACGCTTTGCGGAGTGAGAAAACCCATGCTTAATGGTGGAATAATGAGATGAAGTATAGTGAATTTGTCAGTGAAACTATTCCATATGCATATTTCTTGTCACGCCATTTCTGGTGGTATGTGAAATGTCACATAACTCACGGTTAGAGAGTTATGGCCATGTGAAGTTGGAGAACCTAGGTTTGGGTAATGGACCCAAGTTTGTTTGATGGATAAAGGTATGAGTTTTGATATATTTGTAGGTAATACTATACTATATGGATATTACATGTCATTCCATCTTTGGTGGTATGTGGAACGTCGCATAGCTCCTCAGGGTTTGAGAGTTATGGCCTTATGGAGTTGGAGGACCCTCATATGTTGGCTTGAAGCCCCAAAAGGTCAAAGTAGTCAAAGTGGTTGAAGAGATTTTAGAAGGTAAATAATAAATTTAAATGATGAGTGTACTATAATTCAAAGTGAATACAAAATAAATTATTTAAATAATAAATTTAATGGAGAAATTAGAAGTGGGTTAACTCTAAAATAAGGAAAGTGGGCAAAGTGACCTAGAAGATGTTTTTAAGGAAGCTACTTGGAGAGTATAAATAAGAGGCAAGGCTCTCTCATTTGAAATACACTTGAGCATATTGAATACCTATAGGTGCATGAGATAACCAAAGGATATATAAGCCAAATTTCTAAGGAAAGTGAAGAAAAGAAGGCCAAAATTCAAGGAGGGATAAATTCTTTTGATGATGCTTTCTATTAAGGTATGTTTTTTTCAGGTCATCTCACCATTTTCGCAATAAGGTTTATTCTATAATGATTAAGACCGTGAAATTTCTATGAAATTGATGAAACATATCCAAGTATTTGTGGTAAAAAAATCAGCTTGTGGGTCGTTGTATTTTTGGAGTTACACACCGTGGAAAATAGGGTTTGTGGCTTGTCCTGGAACTAATAAAAAACAAATGTTTCGGGTAAAAACGTCATAAAATCTTCATAATAGATCCAAATTTAGTGAGACCAAATGTATTGATTATATTACAGTCTTTAGTATGCTGTGTAACAGTTTCGTATCTATTCAACAAATATTTTGTGTGCTGCACCCTCTATAAGGTCGCTCTCTAGAATAAGCCATAATTTAGAAAGGTGTGCCATTTTTTCTATAACTCATTTTATGAGAGGTTCCAAGTAGTGACACCTGAAGGAATTGCAGAAAACACACTGAATAACATTGTGTACCAGTTTCATATCTTTATTCATTACAGGTACAAATTTATGATTATTTCAAGTTAGGGTTGTTGACTAATCCAAAACTAGTCATGTGAGACTAAAGAAAACTTTGATGAAAATGCTATTCTCTTGTTGTTTAAAGTTAAAGAAGGTTTGCAGGTATGTGATCATATACACCAGGTCTATTAAATATTTACAAATC
The DNA here is from genome assembly GCA_032191745.1 of Picea mariana. Taxonomy (NCBI): domain Eukaryota; kingdom Viridiplantae; phylum Streptophyta; class Pinopsida; order Pinales; family Pinaceae; genus Picea; species Picea mariana. The sequence continues at coordinate 145,780 of JASDQU010108165.1, read as the reverse complement.
ATATTTGTATGATGAAATTGATGAGGGCTTTTGGTTGAGGTACAAGTTGGGTACATGGTTGAGATAAGTAGTTGATGAGTTAGCACATACATGAGGTGTATAGTTGATGATGTTGGTACATATTAATGAGTCATAGTTGATGAGTAGTTGACACATGATTGGTACATACTTGGTACATGGTTGGATGCACTTATTTATGGTACAGGTTGATTACAGGTTGTTTGGTACAGGTTGGTGCATGGTTGATGCACTTGTTTATGGTAAAGGTTGATTACAGGTTGATGCATGGTTGTTGCATGGTTCAAGTTTATTGGTACATTTTTACAACTGTATATATCACAGTAATAGTGTGACAGTGGTTCCATCATTCTACTTCTACTTTAGGGCAGTTGGACGGGGCAAGGGCAGGTGGTTGTAGCCACCTTTTGGTTGTAGCCGGAGAACATAGGGGGTTGTAGCCTCCTTCTGGTTGTAGCCAGAGAATTGGGGAGTTGGAGCTTCCCTCAGGTTGTAGCTTGAGAAACTAGGGGGTTGGTGCCTCCTTCAAGTTGTAGCTAGAAAACAAAGGGATTTGGTGCTTTCAATGAATGTAATTCTTCAAGACATATAAGATAAAACATTTCTTGGTTTTCTCCTGATTTGGGTTTCCACATAAAAAAATGGTGTACTGTGTATGTGTGTGATTTTTCATTTCTTATTTCTCATTATTGGATAATAATTCTACATTGATATAACACTTGGATAATTTGGAGAAAAATGATTATAATTACACTATTACTAATTCACCCCCCCTCTCAGTAATCCAACAATTGGTATCAGAGCAGTTTCCTTCAAAAATCAGTTTAACCACTGAAAGGTAGATCATGGAGAGTACCAACTCATATAAAAATGGAATACCACACTTTTATGGACAAAATTATGCTTTTTGGAGCACAAGGATGAAGACATATATACAAGCACAAGGGTTTGAAATTTGACAATCAATTGTAGATGGATACACAATACCAACAGTTCCACCAACAAATGACAAAGCAGTGAAACTTGGTCGGAATAATTCCAAAGCTACAGATGCACTTTTGAATGGTCTCAGTGAAACAATATTCACCAAAATTTCACATTGTAAATACGCTAAAGAGATTTGGGACAAGCTTCGAAATATTTATGAAGGAGATACAAAAGTTAAAGCGGAAAAAATTCAAACTTACAGAAGTCAGTTCAAACAAATAAAAATGAAGGAAGATGAGAATATTGCATCCTACTTCTTAAGAGTTGATGAAACAGTGAATGCAATCATAGGATTGGGAGAAGAAATCGAAGAATATGTAATTGTTCAAAAGGTACTAAGATCTTTTCCTATGACATTCAACCCTAAGATATCAACACTAGAAGAAATATCGGATCTAAACTCAATAAGCATGGATGAACTGCATGGAATCTTCACAACATATGAAATGAGAAATGAACAGGAAAATCCAGATGTAAAAGAAGCAACCTTCAAAGCATCCAAAAGATCATAGCAAAAGAAAAAGGAACAAGAAGAATATAGCAGCAACAACGACATCTCGAAAGATGATGAAGAAGTGGCCAACTTCGTCAAAAGACTGAACAAGGTAACCAATGGTAGGTATAGATGTAAGCTTCCTTTAATTTGTTTTAATTGTGATGGTATTGGTCATTTTGCTAACAAATGTCCTCATAAGAAAAAGAGAAACGATGAAGGTTACTCAAAAGGAAAAAGAACTACAAAGAAAGATTTCAAGAAAAGCTTATGCATAAAAGAAGACATCTCATCATCAGATGAAGATGAAATTAGTGACAGTGAGACAATAAGAGTTCTATTCATAGTAGTAAAATATTTTGACAAAGAATACTCCGAAGAAGAATATGAAGAATCCGAAGAAGGATATGAAGAATTCAAAGATGAAATTGAAGAGGCAGAAGTTGAATATTGAGAATAATTAATGTTTTCCATAGAAGTTATCAGAAGAGAAAAGAAGAAAAACAATCAACTACAAGCAGAACTAGACAAGAAAAAGGACACTCGAGAACTAGAAAAAATGATCAAAATATTGAAGGTTCAAATAGAAGAAGATAAAAGAATTGAAGAAGCACTCAAAGAACAACTAGAAGAAAAAGACAAGATCATTGGAAACTTGGAAGCAGATATTGTCACACTAAGAAAGGATATTCAAAAGAAAAATATGCAGAATAGCTCAAAAGTTCTGGATGACATTATCAACTGTAAAAAATCTCATCTTGACAAGTCTGGACTTGGATACAATTAGACAAGAAAGGGATCAAGCTCCAAAACAACAGAGAAAGAAACAAATCCAAAAATCTATGCAGAAACAATCAAAGGGGATAGGAAGAGATACAAGGAAGATTATAGGGACACTCCTCCACTGAGAATATTTAGATTCCAGAATCAACAACAGATAGATAGGCCTCAAGAGGAAGAAGGATTCGTAAGAGCACCTTCTTTCAGAAGATCTTAAACTCCCAGGTATCAAACTATATTTTTTGGTTTATGTTATGCATGTAATAATTTTGGACATAAAGCTGTGAATTGCAGAGATAACAATAGGAACAATAACAACTTTGAGCATCATACACAAAGGGGTTACTCAGGAAGACCTAGTGAAACACAAAGAAGAAGTTACAACAAGTTTGACTCTTTGAGCATTGAAGTGGAATGTTACAAATGTAACAATTTTGGACACATGGACAAAAATTGCAGAATGACGGTCCCTCCTAAAGAACCTCAACAAAATAACAACAATCACAGACAAGAACCTCATAAAATGACATGGTTAAGAATGAAAGATCAGTATAGCAATGAAGAATGCACTATCACTTTACAAGCTAAGAAGAAGAAACATGGTTGGTATGTTGACAGTGGGTGTTCAAAACACATGACAGGTGATAGAGACAAATTTCTTACATTGCAAAAGGAATGAAATGGACCAGTCTCCTTCGAAAATGATAATTCTACCAAAATCATTGGAGAAGGAAAAATTTGAATTGGGAACAAGAATAAAAAGGCACAAAATGTTCTACTGGTAGAAGATATGAAACATAATCTTCTAAGTGTGAGTCAAATGTGTGACCAAGGTCATAAAGTTACTTTCGATTCAGAAAAGTGTGAGATAAGAAGAGAAGGTTCAGGGAAATTAGTCCGTACAACTGCAAGAACTTCAAACAACATATCTGTGTTAAGTGAAATTGTAAATGAAAAGTGTTGTCTAGGAAAGGAAGATGAAAGTTGGCTATGGCAAAGAAGAATGGGTCACATGCATTTTGATAACCTTGTCAAAGTCAGCAAAATAGAAGAAGTCAAAGAAATGCCCCAGATCACGAAACCAACCAACACTTTATGCAAGAATTACCAACAAGGAAAGCAAACAAAGACCAGGTTCAAATCAAAGGAATATTCAACAACACGACCATTGGAAATTGTGCATACTGATCTAGTTGGACCAACTACAACAAAGGGCTTAAAATGTGAGAGATACTTTATGTTATTAGTTGATGATTATACATGAATGACTGCAATTTTTTTTCTTAGGAACAAGTCATAAGCTTTTGAAAACTTCAATATCTACAAGGAAATGGTTGAAAATGAGATGGATTTAAGAACCAAATGCTTGAGATCTGATAATGGAGGAGAGTTCACTTCAAAAGAATTTACGGACTACTGTAGCAGTCATGGAATAAAAATACAATTCTTCGTTGCTTGGACACCTCAACAGAATGGAGTTGTTGAAAGAATAGGACACTACATGAAATGGATCAAACAATGCTAATGGATTCCAAATTGACAGATATATTTTGGACACAGGCAGTGCATACAACAGTTCACATTCAAAACAGAGTAATGCTAAAAAACAACACTGATAAAAATCCCTACGAGCTATGGAAAGGAAGACCAACAAATGTGAAGCACTTCAGAGTTTTTGGAAGCAAATGCTACATCAAAAGAGAATATGACAGAATGGGAAAGTTTGATTGTCATGTGGACAAAGGAGTACTTGTTGGTTACTCAAGTACAAGGAAAGCATATAAGTGTTACAATCTAAGATTGAATAAAGTTGTGGAAAGCATCAACGTAACAATTGATGAAATAGGAAGACCAGAATCAAAGGAAGAAGAAAACAAATCAATGGAACAACTTTTCAAAGAAGAAGAAGTAGAAGATGAAGTATAAGAGGAAGATGAAGATAATCCAATAGAAACAAAAGAGAAAGTTCAACAAGTATCTCCAAAGACACCTAGAAAACAAGTACATAAGAATCATCCTTCAGATCAGATTATTGGAAACAAAGATGTAGGAGTTGAGACTAGAAGAAAAATTCATTCACCAGAACAAACACACCTAGCACTCTTATCTACAATTGAACCAAACTGTTTTGAAGAAGCCAACAAGGATGAATTTTGGAATAAGGCCATGAATGAAGAATTGGATCAAATAGAGAAAAATGACACTTGGAAACTGGTTCTAATGCCAAAGAATAAGAATGTGATCGACACAAATGGGTTTTTAAGAATAAATTAAATGAATATGGACAAGTTACAAGGAACAAAGCTAGATTGGTATGTAAATGATATGCACATATTGAAGGAATCTACTTTGAAGAGACATTTGCCCCAGTTTCCAGAATGGAAGCAATCTGGTTGATTTTAGCCTATGCATGCTCCAAAAATGTTAAAGTATATCAGATGGACGTAAAATCATCTTTTCTGAATGGGGAACTTGAAGAAGAAGTCTACATTGAACAACCAAAAGGATTTCAGTTGTCAGAGAACACAAATTATGTGTGTAAATTAAAGAAGGCCTTTTATGGTCTAAAACAGGCTCATAGAGCATGGTACTCTAGACTGGATAAGTATCTACAGAAGGTAGGGTTCAGAAAAGGAAGTGCAGACAACAACCTCTACATCAAGGTAAGTCAAGGTAATATTTTATTAATTGAAGTTTATGTTGATGATATTATTTTTGGTAGTGATGATGACAGGTTAAGCCAAAAATTTGCAAAAGACATGCAGAATGAATTTGAAATGTCGTTACTTGGAGAGCTATTCTTCTTTCTGGGACTTCAGATACGTCAAAGTAACCAAGGAATATTTATTTCTCAAACCAAGTATATCAAAGAAATGCTAAAGAGGTTCATAATGGAAGATTGCAAACCAGTTATCACTCCAATGCAAACTAGTTGCAAGTTGAGAAAATATGATGATTCAAAGTCTACAGATTAGAGGCAATACATGTCAATGATTGGAAACCTACTATATGTGAAAACATCCAGATCAGATGTAATGTAGGCAGTTGGATAGCTGGAATGATTGGATAGGTGGAATGAATGGATAGGAGTCACTTGTGTTAGCGGTGAAGAGGATCTTCAGATATCTCAAAGGAACAAAAGAGTTTGCATTATGGTATGCAAAAGGAAAGGATCTATCACTTATTGCCTACATATATGCAGATTGGGCAGTTTGTATTGATGAACGACGAAGCACCAATGGAGAAATGTTCTACTTGGGTTAGTGTTTAGTATCATGGATAAGCAGGAGAAAATAATCAGTATCTTTATCTACAACCGAGACAGATTATATTGCAGAAACATCATGTTGTACACAAGTTCTTTGGATGAAACAAACTCTGACAGATATACAGGTTGAGTATCATGAGCTCATTCTAATCTATTGTGATAATACAAGTGCCATCAATATCTCGAAGAACCCGGTGATGCACTCCATGACGAAGCACATTCCAATCAAGTATCCCTTTCTACGGGATCAAGTTGCAGAAAAGAACATCAGAGTTGAGTATGTGGGCACAAAATAACAAGTGGCAGACATTTTCACAAAACCACTTCCACGATAATCCTTTGAATATCTTTGCCATAGACTTGGAGTTATTTCTACTCCAAAATGAATGATTTTTGAATGCTTATCTTATATTTCTTAGATTTACACGAGGAAGCACCATAAGAGGTAGTTCAGTCGGGGAGAGTAACCTCAGATGGAAAGATACCTTTGGCATTGATGACAAAGGGGGAGAGATTTATCATATGCAGAGGACAGAGGCAGAGGGTAGAGGCATGGTTCCAGGGGGATCAGATTTATCAGATACATAGGATAGAGGCATGTTTCTAGGGGGATCATGAGTGATATGATTTCAGTATTTCATTAGAGTGTTGCCATCAATTCCAATTTAGGAGATTGTTGATTAAGGTTGGTTGTCATTGATGTCAACCCTTGAACAAAGCCCGGTAGCACAAGGTTTGGGTAATGGACCCAATATTTTTTGATGTAAATATGACTCATTATTTTCTTGTAATGGTTGATAAGAAGCAAAATTGGATGAACTCCAAAGTGGTACCCTTATGGTGAAAGCCCTCACGGGAAGACGCTTTGCGGAGTGAGAAAACCAATGCTTAATGGTGGAATAATGAGATGAAGGACAGTGAATGTTTCAGTGAAAATATCCTATATGCATAGTTCTTTTCACACCATTTTTGGTGGTATGTGGAACGTCACATAACTCCTCACGGTTAGAGAGTTATGTCCATGTGAAGTTGGAGAACCCAGGTTTGGGTAATGGACCCAAGTTTGTTTGATGGATAATGGTATGAGTTTGATATATTTGCAGGTAATACTAAACTATATTGATATCACATGTCATGCCATTTTTGGTGGCATGTGGAACATCACATAACTCCTCACGGTTTCAGATTTATGGCCTTATGAAGTTGGAGGACCCTCATATGTTGGCTGGAAGCCCCAAAAGGTCAAAGTAGTCAAAGTGGTTTAAGAGATTTTAGAAGGTAAATAATAAATTTAAGTGATGAGTGTACTATAATTCAAAGTGAATACAAAATAAATTATTTAAATAATAAATTTAATGGAGAAATTAGAAGTGGGTTAACCCTAAAATAAGGAAAGTGGGCAAAGTGACCTAGAAGATGTTTTTAAGGAAGCTACTTGGAGAGTATAAATAAGAGGCAAGGCTCTCTCATTTGAAACATACTTGAGCATATTGAATACCTATAGGTTTTTGAGGTAACCAAGGGATATATAAGCCAAATTTATGAGGAAAGTGAAGAAAAGAAGGCCAAAATTCAAGGAGGGATAAATTCTTTTGATGATGCTTTCTAAGGTATGTTTTTTTTAGGTCATCTCACCATTTTCGAAATAAAATTTTTTATATAATGATTCAGACCGTGAAATTGATATTCCATTGAGTAAAAATATCCAAGTATCTGTGGTAAAAAATTCATCTTTTGGGTCATTGTATTTTTGGAGTTAAACTCCGTGGAAAATAGGGTTTGTGGCTAGTCCTGAAACTATTAAAAAACAAGTGTTTCGGGTAAAAACGTCATAAATTCTTCATAACAGATCCAAAATCAATGAGACAATTTTTTTTGTTTAGAGTACAGTCTTTTTTATTCTGTGTAATAGTTTCAGATCGATTCAACAAAAAATTTGTGCGGGCCACCCTCTACAAGGTCCTTTCTAGAATAAGCCAGAATTCGGTAAGGTGTGCCATTTTTTCTATAACTCATTTTCTGAGAGGTTCCAAGTAGTGAAACTTGGATTAATTTCATCAAACACACTGAAGAACATTTTGTATCAGTTTCAGATATTTATTCATTATAGGTACAAAGTTATGATTATTTAAAATTAGGGTTGTTGACTAATCCAAAACTAGTCATGTGAGACTAATGAAAAGTTTGATGAAAATGATAGTCTCTTGTTGTTTAAAGTTAAGGAAGGTTTGAAGGTATGTGATCATATAAACCAGTTCTATTACAAAGTTACACATCATATTTGTATGATGAAATTGATGAGGGATTTTGGGGTAGGTACAAGTTGGGTACATGGTTGAGACAAGTAGTTGATGAGTTGGCAGATACATGAGGTGTATAGTTGATGATGTTGGCACATATTGATGAGTCATAGTTGATGAGTAGTTGACACATGATTGGTACATACTTGGTACATGGTTGGATGCACTTTTTTACGGTACATGTTGATTACAAGTTGAGGTACAGGTTGATGCATGGTTGTTGTATAGTTCAGGTTTATTGTTATAGGTTTACAGCGGTATATCTCACAATGATAGTGTGATAGTGGTTCCATCATTCTACTTCTACTTCAGGGCAGTTGGAAGGGGCAAGGAAAGGTGGTTGTAGCCACCTTCTGATTGTAGCCAGAGAACATAGGGGGTTGTAGCCTCCTTCTAGTTGTAGCCAGAGAATTGGGGAGTTGGAGCTTCCCTCAGCTTGTAGCCTGAGAAACTAGGGGGTTGGTGCCTCCTTCAAGTTGCAGCTGGAAAACAAAGGAAGTTGGTGCTTCTTATCTTCAAGACATATAAGATAAAGCATTCCATGGTTTTATCCCGATTTGGGTTTCCACGTAAAACACTGGTGTACTGTGTATGTGTGTGATTGTTCATTATTGGATAATAATTCTACATTGATATAACACTTGGATTATTTGGAGAAAAGGGATTATAATTACGCTATTACTGATTCACCCCCCCTCTCAATAATCCAACATACCACTGGTCCTCTGCCTCTTCCAAATCCTCCTCTACGTCATCCTCCACCTCTATAGCCAGCTCAATCTACTCGCGGTGCATTGTATTGTGGCACCTAGTTATACTACGTGGGATTATACTGTTCTTGCATGATATTGTACTTTGGCTGCATAGTGTTATATTATTGTGGCGTAGTGTTATATGGGACTAGTACTTGGTTAAACTGTGGTGCAAATTTCCATGTCATCATCTCTTCCTGCACCCTATAGGTGTTTGATGTTCATTCCCTCATCAGCTCCATTGTCCTGCAAGCTTTGTCGTCATGGCCTACTAACTTGCAACAATTGCAATATGAACTCTTAGGCACTCTGTGGTATTTATGCATCATTGGAAAATGGTATGTATCATTCCCTTGTGTCTTACATATCTCACACCATATTCTTTCTGTCAGAAAAGGGTTTGGTAGTCTTGTTTCCATGTACTACACGAATGTTGGGAATTCATTCTTATGGTGTCCTTCTATCCTACATGTGGTACACCAAACAAATTCTCTTTTGTCCTTAATCATGTTCTGGTTTAATTTAAATGTTATATTCTTCAGGTATTCCTTGAGCTCCTCCTTTACTGAATTTTTCTTCTGATATTGGTTCTCTTCTAGTTACATGGATGTCTGCAGAGCCTCTTCTTGAGTTTGAAACTTCTGTTGTCTCAAAGGGTATTTCAAGTGTTGTAGTAGTGAATTCACAAACATATGCATATGCTGCATATCTGTCATGACATACTTCAACTTTCCATTCAATCGTTTGAATCTCTAGTCTATCTCCCATAAATATTCTACTGGTTTCTGCCTGATCTCTATCATCTTGTTCATGTACTGATCCTCTGAGCTAGGCTTCTGGAATTCATTTAACAGTAGCTTCTTGATATCCAAAATTGTTCTGGTTATTCCTGGTGGATTGTTTGTAGCTAATCGCATGTACCAATCCAGTGCGCGGTCTCTTAGTGTGATGGTTAGTTGTGCAAGTTTGGTATCCTCATATTTGATCTGCTTTTCTTCCTAGATATTTTCACAGATAAACAAGTGCTTATGAGGGTCCTCTGATGCCTCTCCTTTGAATTATGGTAACGTGATGGTGGGATCATGTCCTGTTATCCTGAATGTTGAACTACTACCTCCACATGGTGTATATCCTTGACTAATTCTTCCTGAACTAGATCTCCCAGTTGTTGTTCCTTATGTAGATGTACTTCCTATTGTGTTTCTTCCACTGAAATTCGATTTCTTAAACAAAGGTGTTATTTCTGGTGTATTAGTCACAGATGGGTTTATGGGTTCCACACTGACACTGATATGGATATGAATTCTTCCTCTATTTTCTTCTCTTGGACCTCTTGTCTTCCTTTCATATGTCGCACACAGGATTTCCTCAATCTTCTCCACAGCCCGAAGATCCTCTACCTCTTCTTCACCACTCTCCAATCCTTCCCTCATGGATATGGCTCTCTTCTTATTGTTCATCTTATATTGGTAGGGTAATCCACTGTGTGTTCTTATAGCTATTTCCATGATATGCTTGATCTGGTCTTCCTCCATCATGGTTGGATCCAAGGCATCCTTATTTCCTTAATCCATTTCTTCCTCCATTTCTCCATCTCTTGTCAGTGATTCCCCCCTTCCCCCATGCACACAGGGAATTTTAGTTGTCTGAGTCCATTTCCATTACACCTTTGTTATATAGTAACATCTTAATGGAATTATACAACAACACTATGTACCTACATCAAGGTCCCTTCAACAACTCTTGCTCTACTGTGCTGTAAGACTTCAGAGCATCTATTGCAAATTCTGTGATAAATCTTGCAACAATGTTGTCTAACCAGAAATCTACTGCATGCATAAATTTATTATCAACTTGTTGTAACTGCGCGATATCCACAGGATTCCATTCTAGTTGTTTGATCTGATTTGTAGGGTGTTTTTCTTTCAACCTCAATATCGACTCCTGCAACACATGCAGGAAATCACAGAAAAATAATTCATGCAAGTCGTTGAATACGAACTTGTCCAAATATTTGCGCAGTATAACTTTGGGCTTCTGTTATCTTTCTATGCAAATTTCATCTCCTTTGTTTTCAACCAGCTCTCAATCTCTTCCTTCCTTGGGTTCCACGGTCTCAACATCCCCTTTTATATTCTCATTCTTTTAACGTTGTGTCACGAGATCTTCATGATTCTTCAACAGATCTCATTCACTCAATCTATTTATGTTCCAACCAACAACATAACCATTTTTTGGTTATAGTTTCCTCTTTCTACCCTTCTTGGGATGACCTAGGTTCAGGTCCACTTGGTTTCCAATAAAACCCTCCTAGTAAACTAGAAGGAAACACAATGCATAGGGTGCACTACGTAGTCTCACCCGAGATAGTTCTTATGGGTGGATGAAATGCTCAGGTGCTTTCAACATGGAAAATGAGTGGGGATATGCGATTAAACTCTAAAATCTTCATTTATTAATTTAACATTCAACTTATATGGAATACCATGTCATTTTTTCTCATGCATGTAAAGGAGTAGATCTATCTAGTCATTCACACATTTTTTTAACATCTAATCATTAAAAATAAAGAGATACAAAACATTCAATCACATAACACATGATCTACCGTGGTTCACCCCTCCTAGGCTACATCCAAAAATATTTTGTTTCCCTTTTGTTGTATTATTATGGTTCCAAAACTACAACACCTCGTGCATTACAATTCTCCATCATAACAGGTCAAGATCTAAAATGAGGAGGACTAGATCACACCAAGCTCCTCGGCCTATGATCTCTCAAGATCTCCCTTATTCCCTCTCCTCAGCTCAATATCTTACAAGATCCATCATATTTACAATCATTCTATCTTTTTACATCATAGAAACACTGACTAACCCAACAAGAACAACAACAAACCTCCAAAAAACCCCTCCTCCCCCGACCTAGACCTCTTAGGTACCTACTTATACATATTTTCGACTTACTAACACCCGTTACATTCTCTTACCAAAACCCTAACCCTATCATGGCTAGGTATTCTTGCATGTGTGCCTCGCATGCCTTCCTCTTCTACATGCACATTTGTTTTGCACATGTCACTTTTCCTGCATGCACGTCTGCCTTACAGGTGTTGCATCTTCTGCATGTGCATCCACCTCCCACGTCATGATTTTCCCTCAAAACCAACCTATTCCCAATAACATCGAAATCATTTTCACCTCCTATGGTCGACATGTCTTCGTCCTATGATAGTATTGTCCTAGAAAGACCACTTCAATAGGTAAGTACTTTGAGATAATTTTTGAAAAGTTGTTTAGAATTGATAAAGGATGAAATTGCATTGAATGGATTACATGGAATGATTGATTGTTGCACGCAAGAAAGGGAAGTTCCTATAATGCATAGGGTAGTTGTTGTGTTGGTTTTGTCAATTGGGTGAGAAAAAAAACAACACTTGCATGTCTAGATAAGCCTGCTAGACAAGATAGAAGTTTGTGAGTGGGTTATACAAACCAAACACACTTGAAAACAAAGAAATAAAACTAAAAAAAATAAGAAATAAATGTTAGAAATCTTGAGAAGCTTAGAACCATGAAAATCAAACAATGACCAAGATAATGCTACCAATGGGTCAATAGATTAGTAGGAAAAACACCATAGAGAAAGGTAGGGACTTATGAGTCCCATATTCCTCCTTAGGAGGGCTCTTGATTTCCCTAATTGAGAGCTATTGTCTTTATACAATGGAATAAATGACAAATTGTAACACACCCATGGTGGGGCGTAAAAATTTCATTCTTCTTAAGAAAATCAAATCCCTCATTCGGGGTCTCTATTCCATTCTACTCTTTTAGATATTTCCAGCCACAATATCCATGCTCAGAACCAAGCTCAGAGATGGAATATATCCTCTCCCATTTTTTTTGGGTTTTTCCATCCCTCTATACTTGCATATGACTGTGGGCTATGACCAGACGCCAAGAAAACATGCGCCAAGACAAATACAATGCGAATCCTCTGGAGTGGAAAATCTTCAAAGTTCACAATCTGATGCCACATGTCCTCAGGGATTTCAATGACCCTGATTCACTTCGGGACTTCGACGCTCAGGAGTTTTGAATGCTCCAAATAATTTTCTTCTTGAATTACTCCATACTCATAGTTATAGATTGAGTTCCATGCGTCCCTTCATGATCGACGACTCTAATCCACTTTGGGACTTCGATGTTTGGGATTTTCAAACAATTCAATGCCTTTTTCCTCCAAATTACTTCATACCTGGAGTTACATATTGATCTGCACGCATCCCTTCATGATCAATGACTATGATCTACTTTGGGACTTCGACGTTCAAGAGTTTTGAACACTCCAACACCTTTTTCCTCTGAAGTACTCAGTACCTAGAGTTACAGATCGAGTGCCAAACATCCTCTCATGATAAAAAACTTTGATCCACTTCGAGACTTCAACATTCGAGATTTTCAAACACTCCATTTCCTTTTTCCTCTGAAGTAATCTGTACAACACGTCCCCTCCCAACGAAAGGTTCCGATGGAATTTGACACTTCATAACTTTACTCCTCGCATTCCTCCAGATTATTCTTCTCCAGAGTCGACGATCTACTGCCACACACCTTCCTGCACCAATGACTATGATCTATTCCAACACTTCGACACCTCGGGGATTTTTGAAGCACCTCGAATCCTCCAGACTCCTGAAATCCTAGTCATTTCACCAACCACGTGGGTGAGGTATGCATGTGCCAAGGGATGACATGTAGCTAGGTCAGGGGCAACATGTGCCCTCGTTTGGAATGACATGTATCATGTTCAAAAGGGCTATAGGGTATGTGATGCGCATGAATCTAAGTGGCACATGGCTCGTCAAGATTAAATCCATGTCACTATGGTTGGCATCATTGTGCCTCATCGCTCTAGTCTAATCGTCTTTCAACCTCCCTCAGGTTTTCATGGTCATGATCTGGCCAATACTGATTTGTTCACCGATCGACGGTTCATAGGGATTTCGGGGCCACAACGTGATTTCTCTTTATTGGAAAACTCAATCTCCGCAATCTGAAAAGTTCTCTCCTGACTCAGTCTAATTGTGTTCGTTGATCCTCCACCACGATGAGATCAACGCCGTTGGTGAATTATGGTCCATGAACTATCACATCCACTAATTTCACCTTCGCGCTCTGTAATGATTCCCCACCATCGATCTTTGTTCATAGATCGACGGTTTGCAGTGATTGTGGGGCCTAATATCCACAATCTGGGAAGTGCTCACCCGACTCTATCAAATCATGGTCATTGATATCCCATCCCCAATGAGATCAAAGATGTTGGTTGATTGCGTGCCATGAACTAGCATGCCTTCTAATTTCACCTTCGTGCTCTGCAATGATTCCCAACCATCGATCTAATCGAGGGGTTGGTGTTTGATCCGTTAACTCCAGTGGGTCTTTGAGTCAATCTGGTTACTAAGATAGGTTTTCCTCCCAATGAATGGTTCACATTCATCTCCTCTATTAGGTTCTTGATTCATCTATGGCTCTTGTTACTCATGGAGTTCGGGTAACTTTGACTATCGTGAAGTTTGACATTCCAGGGCGTTAAACTCCTGAAACTCCAAAACCATTATGAACTAGATCCTTTCAATATTAGCACATGGTTCCTAGACCCAGGTCACATGGACCTTCAAATGAATCTCGAGCTATGAACTCCATTCTTAGCTGGGTTTTGGTTAAGGCTATGGATGCAAGTTCAAGGTCTCTCAAGCTACTGGTTTGAAGGAAATGGCTCCCTAATTCACAGAACTTTAAGTTCTGAAATAGGGCTGGGCAAACTTGTGATATTACCAAGATGGTAGTAGTGCCAAGAGGCTTGCTCCAACTTTGGAGCTGTGAGGTAGCCCCTTGGGGAAAACACCTTCGAGGGTTAAAATGGATCATACGGGAAAATTAGAAGCATAAGTTCTCAAGGAAGCCAACATATACACATAACTTAACCATTTCAATACAGAAACTATTTATAGATATGTAAATCCATGCATACAACCACTAATTCCCAATTCAATGCATAGAGTATGAAAAAACTTATCAGAACCAGATAATGTCAAGCAACTGCTGGAAGGGGTGTTGTTTCCACCCAGCCATAAGCTCAGTCACTCCTAACGGATTTACCACTAGCCACCCCGAGCTAGAATATGATGCTTTTGAGATTGAATTTGTTATTCTGGCTCAGAAATAGATAGAGATGAAGGTTACTCTCCTTCTCCCATCTCAATCTATATTTCCCACGATCATAACACACTCTTTTCACAGTTCTCCCTTGAACTCGAGAGCTTAGTCTCTGGTCTCTGCACTCTTCCTAGGTCCTCATCTGTTCACCATGCCTTCCTTTCTTTCCTCTCTAAAAAATATTGTGTGTGGCCCAAATCCCTGGTTCATGGTCAGGTCAGAAAGCCTTACAGATGGGTGGTCTTCTCCATCCCATCATTAACTCTTGAGGAGGTCTTCTCACCTACTATCCTGACTGAAATTCATTCCCGAGTTAGAAGGTTTTTCTATTCTTGAGAAATTAAATCCAACAAAGTACTGGTCTGGTGAAGGTTAACACAACTATTCCTGGTCCCCTTCACCATCTCTTTCACAACATTCGTAATCTCTCTTAGCACATCCCATTTTCCAGCAGTCATGCAACACTTATCCATTTTATATTAAAATAACATAATTTACATTCATTGACCTTTTATACAAAGGCCCATCAAATCAAACATTCACAAATATTGAGTTTTCCATAGTCTCTTGGCCAATAGAGTTATATTTACAAAATGTGGGAAATGGGGTGTTACAATTCCCTCCCTCTTAAAGGAACATCATCCTTGATGTTCTATTTGTAAACATGCTATGTATATACAGAAGTAAACAAAATTGGATTTTCCTATCTCATGGTATCCTCCATTTCCCACGTAGCCTCATCTGGGCCAAAATGTTTCCAATGCACCTTGACCTGTGCAATGGTTCGGTTCCTAATTGAGGTTTCCCTCCTGTCTAGTATGCATTAAGGTTCTGGTAGGGATTCTCCCTCCAGCTCCACCTGGATCACATACCAGTCAATTATATGATTAGAATCATGTACATATTTCTTCAATAATGAAACATGGAAAACATTATGTGCCTTTACTATGGGAGGGAGTGCTAGCCCATAGGCTACATGTCCCACTCTATCTAAGACTTCAAAGGGTCCACAATATTGAGGTTCCAGCATGGCACAAGCTTCCATTCTTAGGGAACTCTTCCCAGGCCTAACTCTGAGATAGACATGGTCTCTTGTTTTGAACTCTCCGAGAGTTCTCTTTCTGTCGGCGTAGCTCTTCTGTCTATCCTAAGAAATATTTAGATTTTTTTTTATCTGAATCACTTGTTGTTCCATTTCTTTGAGCATGTCCAATATGATTGTAATTCTACCCATTGGATTACTCCAGTTGATTGGAATCTTTCACTGTCTACCATAGAGGGATTCAAAAGGGCTCATCTTTAGTGACTCTTGATAACCGTTTTTGTAGGAAAATTCTACTAGTGGTAGGTAGTCTTCCCACTTCTTAGGATGATGCTTTACATGGATTATTAACATGTCTTCTAATATTTTGTTTACTCTCTCTATTTGTCCATCATTTTGGGGGTGATAGGCTATGATAAAAAACAATTTAGTCTCAAAACCAACCATCAAAGATTTCCAAAAGCTTGAAGTGAACTTTGCGTCTTTGTCGGATACAATCTCTTTAGGCATGCCATTCAATCTGAATATATCCTTAATGAAGATGTTAGCAATACATACTTCCTTACAATTCGACTTGATAGGGATGAAGTGAGCATACTTTCTTAATTTTTCCACCACTACCATGATGACATCATTCTACTTAGCTGATTTTAATAATACGGTGATGAAATCCATGGAAATGGTTTCCCATTTCCATTTTGGAATTGGTAGAGGCTATAACAACCCCACTGGGTGGCAGTGTTCTACCTTAATTTGTTGGAATTCTTAGCACTTAGCTAGATAGTCAGCTATGTCCCTTTTCAACCCAGGCCAATATAATTGTTTTCTTTTGGCCATGATCATTTTCTAATATCTTGGGTGACCAGTATATGGTCTCTTGTGTAGTTCATCCATTATGAACCTCTTCAAGTCATCACAACTTGGAATATACAATCTATTTTTTTAGGTCAAAAAGCCTTCATCAAGCATTTGATAGCCTTTATACTTTAGCCCTGTAGGCTCTTGCCTTAGGTATGAGGTCACGGTTTTGAAAAATGCATCTGTTTCTTGTGCATTTCTGATTCTTTCCCTGACATCCGTTTCATAGGTGCTTACTGCTACCAAGTGAATCATTTTCACACTTCTGCTCCTGGCATCAACGACCCTATTTTCATTCCCTTTGATTTGTTTTATTTATAAATCGAACTCACTAAGGATATCCATCCACCTAGCTTGTCTAGCATTGAGTTTTGGTTGATCAAACAGGTTCCTCAATCCATAGTGGTCTGTCATAAGTAAAACTTTCCTACCCAGGAGGTAATGCCTCCACATTTTTAAAGAATATACTATGGCATCCAACTCTAGATCATGGGTCACATAATTGATTTCATGCTCATTCAATTTCCTAGATTTGTAGCAAATTACACATCCTTCTTGCATAAGGAATCCTTCGAGTCCTTCCTTGTAGGCATCTGTACACACGGGGAAGTCATTATCATGGTCTGCAATCTTCAACCTGGGTGCATGGGTCAGAAGTTATTTCAGTTCTTGAAATATTTCTTCACATTCTGATGTCCAAGTGAATTTAACCCCCTTTTTCTGGAGGGCATTGATGGGACAACCAATCTTGGAAAATCCTTTTATGAACCTTCTATAATATCTTGCTAATCCCATAAAGGATCTCATATCAGATACATCCTTTGGGGTAGGCCATTCCATAATACATATGATCTTTTCAAGGTCCACTACCACCCCTTCTTCAGATATAACATGACCCAAGTAATGTACTTGCTTCTGTAATAAGTCACACTTGATAAACTTAACATAGAGATGATTCTCTCTTAGTACTTGAAGCACAAGTCTAAGATGTTCTTCATGCTCCTCTTTGTTCTTGGAGTATATTAAGATATCATCAATGAAAACCAATACAAATCTGTCTAAGAATTTGTTGAGTACATTGTTCATTAAGCACATAAAAGTGGTGGGGGCTTTGGTTAATCCAAATGGCACCACCAAAAATTCATAGTGACCATACATTGTCCTAAAGGCCGTTTTGTGGATGTATTCATCCTTGATTCGAACTTGATGGTATGAAGACCTCAAGTCAATCTTTGAGAAAATGGAAGCACCCCTTAATTGGTCGAACAAGTCATCGATCCTTAGTAAGGGGTACTTGTTCTTTATGGTTGTCTTATTGGTTTTTCTATAATCTATGCACAGTCAGAGAGTGCCATCTTTATTTTTCACAAGAAGAGATGGTGCTCCCCATGGAGAAACACTAGGAAAGATGTAGCCTTTATCCATCATTTCCTTTAGTTGTAGCCTGAGCTCAACTAGCTCAGGTGTACTCATCCTATAGGGTATCCTAGACACTGGAACTACTCCTGGTGCAAGTTCTATCGAGAAGTCAATGTCTCTTCTCAGAGGTAGACCTGATACCTCTTCTAGAAACACGTCTCTATACTCTCTTAATATGGGGTGTTCCTCTAGGTTCAGTTTGTCATTCTCTACAGTTTCCAACACCTGTATTGCATATAGAGGACACCCCTTTTTATAATACTTTTTCATTTGAAGGGATGCTATTCGTCTCATTGAGACATGTTTCTGAATCCCTTGGAGGGTCATCTTTCTCCCTTATTCATTTACACATTCTAAAGTTTTATGGTAACAATCCAACTTAGTTTTATAAGTATCCAACTAGTCCATAACAATCAACAAGTCATAAGATCCTAGGGGAAGTATGTTAAGGGTCTCTTGGGTGGGATATCCATCCATGATGAATTGGCAAGCTGGTATGACCTCTGTTACTTTTCTTTTGGTTCCAGTGGCTAGTTTTACCAACCATGGATTAAGGTGTCTAACTAGTTGTAGTTTGCACTTATCAATAGTCTGAGGGGCCACATAACTCAAGTTAGAGCTAGGGTCAATTAAAATAGAAACTAGACAGTTGGCGATCATACCTTCCATGTCCACTACTGAAGCTTGGTGTTCGACTTGTTTATTATCCAAAGCCACATAAATCTGTGGCATGCTCCTAGCCACATCATTGACTATGGTAGATTCTTGGATGTTGTAGACTCTCCTACTCTTCTATTGTCTGTGTGGGAAATTCCTTAGAACATGTTCTTCTCCGCAACCCCAACATTTCAAGGGTTCTCTCTTTGGGTTATCAATCTTTCTTGGGGTTGATCCAAAAGGTTTTTTTCCACTATGGGAGGGGAAATTATGCTGATACACACTTTGGGTAGGAAGGATCATCCTTGAATCCTTCTTATAGTTATTAAACATTGAGGATTTAAACCCCTTCTTTCTGAACCCCAGACTATTCTTCTTATAGTCCTCATGAGGTTCTGTCTCACGCTCGAACTATTCATAACAATACCTTTCCTTCCAGAGAGTGTCTTCTAAGGTATTTGGCTCGTCAAACTCAATCCTATTCTGGTAGGTCTGAGGTAATCCACTAATAAATCATTGCATTTTTACCTATTCATATTTTATGTAGGGTACATACCTCAACAACTCAAGGAATTTATTGGCATATTCCTTTATGTTGAGTTGTCCTATCTTGAGTTCATAGAAATCATTAGTCTTCCCATCCAAGTATTTCTCTGACAGATACTTCTTCTTGAAGTGTTTCTCAAACTGTTTCCATGATAAGTCCTCTTCATGGATTCCTTTCACATTCTTAAAATCTTCCCACCAAATGGAATCCTTTCTATTCAGGTTAAAGATGGCTATTAGAGCCTTCAACTTTTCATAATAGTCACGAAATCTAAAGTACTTCTTTAAACCAATCAACCAAGATTCTACCTCTTCCTCTTTCTTGATATTTCCATTGAAAGAGAGTGGTTTCTCTTTCTTGAAATCTTCAAGGTTATGAATTTTTGAATAGTTTCACCTCTTTCCATTCTTATGAGAATGTGAGATAGTTTTTCTACTAGAATATCCCTCGGAGTTGCCAGTTCCCTTTTCTGAGGAATCTCCCGATAAGCATCCCCTACCTCCAGGTTGGGAATTCCTAAAGGTACTTCTCCCTGTGTGGCCAGTTATGGGACCACATTTTCCTATCTCATGTGGACTTTGACTTCTCTCTGTATGTCATTGGTCCACATGACTGGTCATAGGTCCATGTTGAAGTTGCCTCTGTATATTGGATAATCTCTGTAGCAAGATGCCATTGATTTTCATTTGTTTCTCTTGATCCTTTATCAATATCTCATTCTCAGCCTTGCAACTTTGTAATTCATCCATAAGGATCCTTACAATTTTTGCTAGATCTAGAGGGGTATCCACTGCCATCCTCTCGTCAGACTCTTCATCTCTATTGTGGGAGCCATCCCCCACTTCCCGACGCATCACCATACTTTATGTTGGTGGTTTACTGTGATTCACCAACTCCTAGATTGTTGAGAATACACTTTTTGTTAGCTAACATTTTATTAGTTCATGAACAACACATAGTTAATTTTTTCTTAAATACACACACAGTAGAAAGTTTTCATTCTTTTATTTAGTAATAGTTTAACCAGACTCTTTAGGAAGAGGTAAGGTATGGATCCACCCTTAATATTTTCTTTAAAAATGGTATTTAAGTGACTCATCCATGATCCCAAGCATGAAAAGTGTTGTAACCATGCTCTGATACCAATTTGTAACACACCCATGGTGGGGCGTAAAACTTTTGTTCTTCTTAAGAAAATAAAAACCCTCATTTGGGGTCTCTATTCCATTATTCTCATCTAGATATTTCCAGCCATGGTCTCCATGCTCCGAACCGAGCTCAGAGATGGAATATATCCTCTCCTAAGTTCTTCAGGTTATTCCATCCCTCTATACTTGCGTATGCCCACAGGCTATGACCAGACACCAAGAAAACAGGTGCCAAGACAACCACTGGGAAAATCCTACAGAGTTGCAAATATTCAAAGTTCAAAATTTGACACTATGTGATCCATATGGATATTGGTGGCCACCCACCTTTTCCAACTGGCTCAAAACAATTTTCTGACAATTTTGGCAATTTACTATTTTTAGTAGTTTTAACTTCTGGGGACATTTTGAGGGCCTAAATGAATGTTTCTCAGGATAAAGATTCTCATTAATATCAAAAGGCATGATTGAGCCCAAAAAATGAATCTCCTCGACGATACCTTTCCAATGGGATATCACACACCTAAAACGAAGATCATATGAAAAAGTTACGACCCTGGGAAGTTGATGTACTAACTTACCCAAACGGGGCCCACATGAATTTTGGTGCTTCATCTCCTAGGGTTAGGTTTTTGGATGTATAGGGTATTTTCATTCTTTTTTATTGTAAAAAGGCCTTTAGAACCTCATTATAATCTGCTTCTTGCAAATGCGCGCAATCGTCACATCTCTTCTCAGAGATAAGCTGCCACCATTCTAGCGAGCTTGTTTTCACTGCATTTTACAGTTTCAGCTTATTTCGTTATTGAATAGAAAACCAATTTTACTGTATCTCTGTTATTTTTTGTTAAGAAACTATTAATAATATGTATTCATTTCATTCTTCTCATAAAATCTGGATCAGTGGTATCAGAGTGGTCTCCTCCTTGTCATCTTAATGCATGTCCCCAACGAGGTCGGAGTACAAAGAGTTGGGTCTCGAGCTTGTTTCTCTTGACGAAAAAAGCTCTTGCATGCCCAAACAACCTCTCATGGTAGGAGAAAATAAATATGATGGGACAAGAGATCATTTCAAGCTGTTGATCGAGGAATCCCTCACGCAACAGAGGAATGAGATGATGGATAGTTTTGCGCAAATCCTTGGGCGGCTACTAACAGGCAACACATCTTCTTCAAACGAAGGCGTCGCCCCCTTCAATGTAAAAATAAACTTAGATATTCCTATATTTGAAGGTCAAAGAGACACAGATGCTATAGACAAGTGGTTGAATCTATTAGAAGGGTATTTGTCTTTCCATAAAATTTTGAATAGAGAAAAGATTACTTTTGCACTCCTCAAAGCCATTCCCAATGTCAAAGATTGGTGGGAAACTTTCTATGAGCAATAGGAAACAAAGGAAACCTCATTATTTTCAGTCATGACCACCTGGGAATCCTTCATGGATGTTATTAATGAACAATACTACCTCGTCAGAAGTTATGATGACCTATATACCAAATGCACCACACTGCGACAAGAAAGAGACCAAGCAGTGCCAAATTTCAAAAATATATTCCATACCTTGTGAACCAAGCCGGGTATCAAAGATTCAGAGTGACATATGGTGCTCAAGTATCACAGTGCTTTGCATAGATACATCTAGACTAAAATGAAATTTCTGGACATCTCATCCTTGGGCGCAACCTACCAATATGCCGTCAAAATCGAGAAAAATCTCAAACAAAAGATGCGACAATTTGGGCCTGGGAACCCCTCACAGCAAAAGAGGAAAGGGAGGCCCCAACCCAAAGAACAAAGGATAGATTAAATATGGATAGTATCAGGACAACTAGTGCAAGTCGCAGGCAAAGAAGGACACCATAAAAACAAATAAAGATAGTGGGAAGTGGTACGACTTCCATAAGATCCCTTGGCATAACACTGCTGACTACCACTCAAAGCAGTGATTGGTGGCTGAAGTGAAAGCCTCTGAATCAGAGTCGGATTTTGAATTTGAGCCAGAACCAGAAAGGGGAGGATGGATCATTGACATGGAACCCAATACCACTGTTTCTACCACCAATCTCCAGCCTGGTGAACCAGACGAGCCAAAAGAAGGAGAGCGCCTCTTCCATTCACAGATCTGGGTAAAAGGCACCCGCTGCACTTCATTGTTGATAGCAGTAGCCAGAAGAACCTCATCTCAGCAGAGGTCATCAAGCGGTTGGCCCTGCCAACAACGCTGCACCCACAACCCTACACCATTGGATGGCTCCACCAAGGAAGCGATATCTGTGTCAGCCAACAGTGTCGACTGTCGTACTACATCAAGCCCTTCAAAGATGAGGTATTGTGTGATGTTTCTCCTCTTGAAGTTTTTGATGTTCTTTTCGGCCAACCTTATTTATGGAAACATCATGATGTATATGAGTCTAGGACTCATAGTGTTATTATTATTTTGAACAGGAAATTGTATAGGATACTTGAGGAAGTCCCACCTAGTGTTATTTCCTTGATCTCCGCTAAGAAATGTAGGAAGGTCATATCTCATACGGGGATGTTTGTCTTCTTCGTGTTTCTCTCTCGGAATAAGTGAAAGGTTACTACCACATCTAGGGTCTCTTCAGCTGACCTCTCCACACAGAAAAAGAAAGTAGATAAGGTCATGGGAGAATACTCAGATATATTCTCCTCACCTACAGGGGTACTCTGCATTGCCAAGTCAAGCACCCCATCGATTTGACCCCCGACGCACTGCTACCCAATGGGCCAATCTATCGCCAGTCTTTATTAGAGAATGAGGAGATCAAGAAATAGATACAAGAACTAGTCCACAAGGGGCACATCCATCCCAGGTCATCACCTTCCAGGAGCCCAATCGTGCTGGTACAGAAGAAATATGGAACTTGGCGACTCTGTATTGATTACCGGGCTCTGAATAAAATCATAGTCATAAAATGGTATCGAATTCTTTGAATCGACGACCTCCTTGATCAACTCATGGGGCCCAAATACTTCAGTAATATTGATCTGAAGTTTGGCTACCACTAGGTCTCGATAGAACAGATCGATGTATGGAAGACCACCTTCAACTCAAAGGAAGGCCTTTTTGAATGGTTGGTCATGCCCTTTGGTTTGAAAAATGCTCCAGCCACTTTCATGAGGATGATGGATGATATTCTGTGACCACTCACCAATACTTTTGTAGTGGTGTATATGGATGACATTTTAATTTACAACAAGACTTTGGCCAAACACTTGCAACATATTCAACAGGTTCTGCACACCCTGCGACAACACAAGCTATACGAAAACTTGGAAAAATGTTGCTTCGGCATGGACATGGTCCATTACCTGGGCTACATCATTGATCAACATGACATACATGTGGATCCATCTAATATCCAAGTCATCCGTGAGTGGCCAACCCCAAAAACACTCATCGAGCTTCAAATCTTCTTGGGCCTTGCCAATTTATACTGCAAGTTCATGTTGGGATTCTCCCATATTGAATGGGTCCTCAGCCAAATATACAAGGGTGGTGGTAAGGTGAAATTTGCATGGGGCCAGTCCCAACAACAAGCGTTTGATGATTTGAAACAATGCTTGTTCTCAACCCCAATACTTTCACTACTAGACCTGCAACATCCCTTTGAGATCGAGATAGATGCTTCAGACTATGTTATGGGCGCCGTTTTCACTCAGCATAGCCATCCTGTGGACTATTATAGTGAGACACTGTTAGATACTATTGATAAGTACCCTACTTATGAAAAAGAAATGTAATCCATTGTGCAAGCCTTCTGCCAGTGGAGACATTAAATTCTTGGGAAGGATACAGTCATCCACACTAATCATAAGCCATTGCAGTTTGTGCAGACACAGAGAAAATTGCAGAATGACTGCCATCAAAAGTAGTCCACATACTTGCAGCAATTCCACCTCAACATCAAGTATAAAACAATAAGCACCAATCACGTCGTTGATTGCCTCAGTATACTGCCAGTCGTGGAACTCACCACGGTGCTAGACTCTTTCGGTCATGAGACATATGGATGGACTCAACTCTATGAGACAGACCCTGACTTTTCCACCACCTACAAAATGTTGGGTTCAAACACATTTGTCGATAAATTCCATCTTCAGGATGGGTTGTTGTGTTGTTTGGGCCATATCTGTGTTCCATCAAGTGAGCGAGCAAAGATGATCTGGGAAGCCCACTATAGTCAGGTGGAAGGACACTTCAATGTTGAAATGTCAGTGGCGATGCTACATAAACAATTCTAATGGCCGAAACTTCGACAGGAGGTTAGCAAGTATATCAGGTTCCACACTGCCTGTGCTATTTCTAAGCTAACCACTAAGAAATAGGGTCTGTACACCCCTCTTCATACTCCTGACAGGCCATGGGAATCCATCTCAATGGACTACATGTCGGGCCTCCCGTCCACCAAGAGGGGAAATGACTGTGTTTTTGTGGTTGTTGATGACAGGACAAGAGATCCTTTCAAACTATTGATTGAGGAAGCCCTCACACAATAGAGCAACGAGATGATGGATAGTTTCTCGCAAATCCTTCGGTGGCTACAAACATGTGACACATCTTCTTCGAATGGAGGCATCGACCCCTTCAAGGTACAAATAAACTTGTATATTCCTATATTTGAAGGTCAGATAGACACAGATGCTGTAAACAAGTGGTTGAATCTACTAGAAGGGTATTTTTATGTCCATAACTTTTCGAATAGAGAAAGGATTACTTTTGTGCTCCTCAAAGTTGTTCCCCATGTCAAAGATTGGTGGGAAACTTTCTGTGAGCAAAAGGAAATAGAGGAAACCTCATTATTTTCAGTCACGACCACCTGGGAATCCCTCAGGGATGCTATTAAGGAACAATACTACCCTGTTGGAAGTTATGATGACCTGTATACCAAATGGACCACATTGCGGAAAGAAAGAGACCAAGCAGTGCAAGATTTCACAAATATCTTTCATACCTTGCACACCAAGTTGGGTATCAAAGATTCAGAGTGACATCTGATGCTCAAGTATCGTGGTGCTATGCATAGATACATCCAGACCGAAATGGAATTTCTAGACCTCTCATCCTTGGGCGCAGCCTACCGATATGCCGTCAAAATTGAGCAGAANGATGACCTGTATACCAAATGGACCACATTGCGGAAAGAAAGAGACCAAGCAGTGCAAGATTTCACAAATATCTTTCATACCTTGCACACCAAGTTGGGTATCAAATATTCAGAGTGACATCTGATGCTCAAGTATCGTGGTGCTATGCATAGATACATCCAGACCGAAATGGAATTTCTAGACCTCTCATCCTTGGGCGCAGCCTACCGATATGCCGTCAAAATTGAGCAGAAGCTCAAACAAAATATGCGACAATTTGGGCCTGGGAACACCTCACAACAAAAGCCAAGAAAGGGTGGCCCCAATGCACAGAACAAAGGACAGAGTAAATATGGATAGTATCAGGACAACCAGTCCAATCAACAAGCAAAGAAGGACACCATAAATAAAAACAAAGATAGTGGGAAGTGGTGTGACTTCCATAAGATCCCTTGGCATAACACTACTGACTGCCGCTCAAAGAAGTCACTGGTGGCCGAAGTGAAAGCCTCTGAATTAGATGCAGATTACGACTCTCATCTAGAACCAGAAAGGGGAAGACGGATCATTGATGCGGAACTCAATGCCACCATTGCAATCACCAAGCTCCATCCTGGTGAACAAGATGAGCCAGAGGAAGGAGAGTGCCTCTTCCATTCACAGATGTGGGTAAAAGGAACCCTGATGCACTTCATCATTGATAGTGGTAGCCAGAAGAACCTCATCTCAAGAGAGGTCATCAAGCAGCTGGCCCTGCCAACACCACCGCACCCACAACCCTACACCATTGGATCGCTCCGCTAAGGAAGTGACCTCCGTGTCAACCAACAGTGCCGACTGTCATACAATATCAAGCCCTTCAAAGATGAGGTATTGTGTGATGTTGCTCCTCTTGAAGTTTGTGATGTTATTTTGGGCCAACCTTATTTATGGAAACATCATGCTATATATGAGTCTAGGACTCGTAGTGTTATTATTAATTTGAACATGAAGTTGTACAGGATACCCGAGACAGTCCCACCTAGTGCTATTTCCTTGATCTCTACTAAGAAATGCAGGAAGGTCATCTCTCAGACGGGAAATTTTGTCTTCTTCATGATTCACTCTCCAAGTAAGCAAAATATCATTGCCACATCCAGGGTATCTGCAGTTGACCTCTCCACCCAGCAGAAGGAAGTAGACAAGGTCATGGAAGAATACTCTGATATCTTCTCCTCACCTATAGGGATACCTCTGCATTGCCAAGTTAAGCACCCCATCGATTTGACCCCCAACGTACCACTTCCCAATGGGCCAGTCTATCGCTTCTTTTTATTAGAGAATCAGGAGATCAAGTGATAGATTCAAGAACTACTCCACAAGGGGCACATCCATCCCAACTCATCACCTTGCGGAAGCCTAATCGTGATGGTATAGAAGAAATATGGAACTTGGCAACTTTGTATTTATTACCGGGCTCTGAATAAAATCACAGTCAGAAAACAGTACCCGTTTCAATGAATCGATGACTCCCTTGATCAAATCATGGGGGCCAAATACTTCAGTAAGATTGATCTGAAGTCTGGCTACCTCCAGGTCCCGATAGAAAAAACATATGTATGGAAGACCACCTTCAAGTCAAAGGAAGGCCTTTTTGAATGGTTGGTCATGCCCTTTTGTTTGACAAATGCTCCAGCCACTTTCATGAGGATGATGGACTATATCCTGCGACCATTCACCGATATGTTTGTAGTGGTGTATCTGGATGACATTCTAATTTACAGCAAGACTTGGGCCGAACACTTACAACATATTCAACAGGTTCTGCACACCTTGCGGTAGCACAAGCTATACACCAACTTGGAGAAATTCTCCTTTGGCATGGACAAGGTCCATTACCTGGGCTACATCATTGATCAGCATGGCGTACATGTGGATCCAACCAAGATCCAAGTTGTCCATGATTGGCCAGCCCCAACAACACTCACTGAGCTTCAGAGCTTCTTGGGCCTTGCCAATTTCTACCGCAGGTTCGTGTTGGAATTCTCCCATATTGCATGGGACATCAGCCAAATATATAGGGGTGGTGGTAAGAAAAAATTTGCGTGGGGGCGGTCCCAACAACAAGCGTTCGATGATTTGAAGAAATGCTTTTTCTCAGCCCGAGTACTTTCACTACTAGACCTACAACATCCCTTTGACATCGAGACAGATGCTTCAGACTATGTTGTGGGTGTCATTCTCACTCAGTACAACCATCCCATGGCCTATCATAGTGAGACACTAATAGATACTGTCTATGAGTACCCTACTTACGATAAAGAAATGTACTCCATTGTGCAAGCCTTCCTTCAGTGGAGACATTACATTCTTGGGAAGGAGATAATCATCCACATTGATCATAAGCCACTGGAGTTCATGAAGACACAGGGAAAATTGTATAATTACCGCCATCAAAAGTGGTCCACATAATTGCAACAATTCCTCCTCAACATCAAGTATAAATCAAGAAGCACCAATCACGTCACTGATTGCCTCAGGAGACCGCCAGTCACAACACTGTATTGATTATTGACCTCTGAATAAAATCACAGTCAGAAACGGGTACCTGATTCCTCGAATCGATGACCTCCTTGATCAACTCACGGGGGCCAAATAATTTAGTAAGATTGATTTGAAGTCTGGATACCACCAAGTCCCGATAGAACAAACAGATTTATGGAAGACCGCCTTCAAGTCAAAGGAAGGCCTTTTTGAATGGTTGGTCATGCCCTTTGGTTTGACAAATGCTCCAGCCACTTTCATGAGGATGATGGATGATATCCTATGACCATTCACCAATACTTTTGTAGTGGTGTATCTGGATGACATTCTAATTTACAACAAGACTTGGGCTGAACACTTGCAGCATATTCAATAGGTTCTACACACCCTGCGACAACACAAGATATGCGACAACTTGGAGAAATGCTCCTTCGACATGGACAGGGGCCATTACCTAGGCTACATAATTGATAAGAATGGCGTACATGTGGATCCAGCCAAGATCCAATTCATCCGTGACTAGCCAGACCCAACAACACTCACTGAGCTTTAGAGCTTCTTGGGCCTTGCCAATTTCTACCGCAGGTTCGTGTTGGGATTCTCCCATATTGCATGGGCCCTTAGCCAAATATACAGGGGTGGTGGTAAGGTGAAATTTGTGTGGGGATGGTCCCAACAACAAGCGTTTGATGATTTGAAGAAGTGCACGTGCTGAGCCCCAGTACTTTCACTGCCAGAACTGCAACATCCCTTTGAGATCGAGACAGATGCTTCCAACTATGTTGTGGGTGTCGTTCTCACTGAACACAGCCATCCCATGGCCTATCATAGTGAGACACTGTCAAATACTATCCATAAGTACCCTACTTACGACAAAGAAATGTACCCCATTGTGCAAGCCTACCGCCAGTGGAGACATTACATTCTTGGGAAGGAGACAGTCATCCACACTGATCATAAGCCACTTCAGTTCATGCAGACATAGGGAAAATGCAGAAAGACCGCCATAAAAAATGGTCCACATACTTGCAGCGATTCCACTTCAACATCAAGTATAAAACAAGAAGCACCAATTGCGTCGCTAATTGCCTCAACAGACCACCAATCGAGGCACACACCATGGTGCTAGACTTTTGCATCCATGAGACATCTAGATGGCCTCAACTGTATGAGACAGACACTGACTTCACCACCACCTACCAAATGTTGGGTGCAAACACAGTTGTTGGTAATTTCCATCTCCAGGATGGGTTTTTGTGTCATCTGGGCCATATCTATGTTCCATCAAGTGAGCGAATGAATATTATCTGGGAAGACCACTACATTCAGGTGACAGGACACTTCAACATCAAAAAGATAGTGGTGATGCTACAAAAACATTTATACTGGCCGAAACTTCGACAAGACGTTAGCAAGTATATCAGGTTCTACACTGCCTATGCTATTTTTAAATCGACCACTAAGAAACAGGGCCTATACACCCCTCTTCCTACTCCTATCAGGCCATGGGAATCCATCTCAATGGACTACATTTTGGGCCTCCCGTCCACCAAGCAGGGAAATTTTTGTGTTTTTTTTTATTGTTGATAACTTTTCTAAAATGGCGATTCTGGTTGCCTTCAAGAAGAGCATCACAACAGAAGCCACTGCCAAACTCTTCTTTGAACGAGTGTGGGTACATTTTGGAATCCCACAAACCATCATCTCAGATTTGGATAGTCGATTTCTCAACACATTTTGGTCGAGCCTCTGGTCACTGCTGGACACCAAGCTCACCAAATCCATGGCCTTCCACCCCCAGACAGATGGCCAAACCGAGGTTGTAAATCGAATGATTGTTCATATCCTTCGCATTTATAATTCAAAGAACCCTCACACATGGGATGAGAGACTTCCCTATTTCCAACATAGCTACAACTGAGCCTTGCATAGTTCAACCGACCACAACCCCTTTCAGGTGGGGTTGGGATTCCAATCATTGGGTCCCATAGATGTTGCACTTCCCCTTGCGGTCACCTCGACCGAATCATATTGTTCTCCAACTAAAGCTGACAAAGACACCCAGTTCATTGAGTGGATCCAACACATCCACCAATAGGTTCAGGATATCCTACAAAATTCCAATGAAAAGTACAAACAACGCCATGATCAACATCGAGTGCCACATAAGTCTTAGGTGGGCGACAAAGTTTGGTTTCACTTGTAGAAAGAATGCCTTATAGGACCCCATCAGAATCTTCTCCCACTCCTTTATGGTATGTACACTATCCCAAAGGCCGTGGGGAATAATGCTTTTGAGCTCAACATTCCTCCTTTCCTTGGCTTGCACCCAGTGTTCAATGTGGATCTCCTTCGCCCTTATATCCCACCATTATTGGACACCTCAGAAGTAGCAGAACAATTGACACCAATAGAGCTCAACCCTGATTGCATACAAAAGGAATCCAATGATCATACTGTGGACACACAGATCAAGGGAACTCGACAACAAAGGATCCAACTTTATCGAGTCGTCAAAGCAAGGCAACTCCTGCACCAAGGCAAGTGGCTCACCTGGGGCCAAATTCAACAAAACTTTCCTCATCTAATGGGGGACCTCAATGCAATGGAGACCATTTATTTCTAAGGAGGGAGGATTGATCCAGATGGATATTGGTGAACACCCACCTTTTCCAACTGGCTCAAAACAATTTTCTGACAATTTTGGCAATTTACTATTTTTAGCAGTTTTAACTTCTGGGGCCATTTTGAGGGCCTAAATGAAGGTTTTTCAGGATCGAGCTTCTCAATGATGGTTGAATGAATAATTCATCCCCCCAAATTAATCTCCTTGATGATACCTTTTCAACAAGCTATCACACGCCTAAAACAAAGATCGTATGCAGAAGTTACGGCCCCGGGAAGTTGATGTACTAACTTACCCAAACGGGGCCCACATGAATTTTGGCGCTTCATCTCCTAGGGTTAGGTTTTTGGATGTCTAGGGTTTTTGCATTATTTTCTATTGTAAAAAGGACTTCATAGGATCATTGTAATTTTCTTATTGTGAATGCGTGCATCCATCACATCTCTTCTCAGAGATAAGCTGCTAGCGTTCCAACAAGCTTATTTTCGTTGCATTTTATAGTTTCAACTTATTTCGTTATTGAATAGAAAACCAGTTTTACTGTATCTTTGTTATTTTGTGTTAAGAACATATTAATAATCTGTATTCATTTTTTTCTGCTCATAAAATCCATATCATTGGTATCAGAGAGGTCTACTCTTGTTGTCTTAATGCATGTCCCTAATGAGGTCATAGTACAAAGAGTTGGGTCTCGAGCTTGTTTCTCTTGAGGACAGAAGGTCTCGCATGCCCAAGTGAGCTCTCATGGTAGGAGAAAATAAATATGACAGTACATGAGATCCTTTCAAACTTTTGATTGAGGAATCCCTCACGCAATAGAGGAATGAGATGATGGATAGTTTCACGCAAATCCTTCGGTGGTTACAAACAGGTGACGAATGTTCTTCGAATGGAGGCGCCGCCCCCTTCAAGGTAAAAATAAACTTTGATATTCCTATATTTGAAGGTCAAATAGACATAGATGTTGTAGACAAGTGGTTGAATCTACTAGAATGGTATTTTTTTGTCCATAACTTTTTGAATAGAGAAAATATTACTTTTGCACTCCTCAAAGTCGTTGCCCATGTAAAAGATTGGTGGGAAACGTTCTGTGAGAAAAAGGAAATAGAGGAAACCTCATTATTTTCAGTCATGACCACCTGGAAATCCTTTAGGGATGATATTAAGGAAGAATACTACCCTGTCGGAAGTTATGATGACATGTATACCAAATGGACCACACTGTGGCAAGAAAGAGACGAAGCAGTGCCAGATTTCACAAATATCTTCCATACCTTGATCACCAAGATGGGTATCAAATATTCAGAGTGACATATGGTGCTCAAGTATCATGGTGCTCTGCATAGATACATCCAGACCGAAATGGAACTTCTATACATCTCATCCTTGGGCGTGGCCTATCGATATGCCATCAAAATCGAGCAGAAGCTCAAACAAAAGAAGCTGCAATTTGGGCCTGGGAACCCCTCACAACAAAAGCTAGGAAAGGGTGGCCCCAACCCATAGAACAAAGGATAGAGTAAATATGTATAGTATCAGGACAACCCGTCCAAGCAACAATAAAAGAAGGACACCGAAAATGCAAAGAAAGATAGCTTGAAGTGGTGCGTCTTCCATAAGATCCCTTGGCATAACACTACTGACTGCCACTCAAAGCAGTCACTTTTGGTCGAAGTGAAAGCCTCTGAATCTGATGTGGATTTTGAGTTTGAGCCAAAACCAGAAAGGGGAAGACAAATCATTGATGTGGAACCCAGTGCCACCGTTGCTACCACCAAGCTCCAACCTAGTGAACCAGATGAGCCAGAAGAGGGAGAGCGCCTCTTCCATTCACAGATGTGGGTAAAAGGCACCCCGGTACACTTCATCGTTGATAGTGGTAGCCAGAAGAACCTCATCTCAACAGAGGTCATCAAGTGGCTGGCCTTGCCAACAATGTTGCATCCACAACCCTATACCATTGGATGGCTTCGCGAAGGAAGTGATCTCTGTGCTAGCCAATAGTGCCGACTGTTGTACGACATCAAGCCCTTCAAAGACAAGGTATTGTGTGATGTTTCTCCTCTTGAAGTTTGTGATGTTCTTTTGGGCCAACCTTATTTATGGAAACATCATGCTGTATATGAGTCTAGGCCTCGTAGTGTTATTATTACTTTGAACATGAAGTTGTACAGGATACCCAAGGCAGTCCCACCTAGTGCTATTTCCTTAATCTTTGATAAGCAATGTAGGAAGGTCATCTCTTAGACGGGGAAGTTTGTCTTCTTTGTGATTCGCTTTCAGAGTAAGCGAAAGATCACTACCACATCAGGGTCTATACGACCAACCTCTCCACACAACATAAGAAAGTATATAAGGTCATGGAAGAATACTCAGATATCTTCTCCGCACCTACATGGGTACCTCTACACTGCCAAGTCAAGCACCCCATCAATCGGACCCCCGGTGCACCGCTGCCCAATGGACCAGTCTATCATTGGTCTTTATTAGAGAATGAGGACTTCAAGTGATAGATCCAAGAACTTCTCCACAAGGGGCACATCTGTCCCAGCTCATCACCTTGCGGGAGCCTAATTGTGCTGGTACAGAAGAAAGATGGAACTTGGTGACTCTGTATTGATTACCGGGCTCTGAATAAAATCACAGTCAGAAACCAGTACCCGATTCAATGAATCAATGACTTCCTTGATCAACTCATGGGGGCCAAATACTTTAGTAAGATTGATGTTAAGTCTAGCTACCACCAGGTTCCAATAGAACAGACAGATGTATGGAAGACCACCTTCAAGTCAAAGGAAGGCCTTTTTGAATGGTTGGTCATGCCCTTTTGTTTGACAAATTCTCCAACCACTTTCACGATGATGATGGACTATATCCTGCGACCATTCACCAATATGTTTGTAGTGGTGTATCTGGATGACATTCTAGTTTACAGAAAGACTTGGGCTGAACACTTGTAGCATATTAAGTAGGTTCTGCACACCCTACAATAGCACAAGCTATACACCAACTTGGAGAAATTCTCCTTCTGCATGGACAGGGTCCATTACCTAAGATACTTCATTGATCAACATGGCATAAATGTGGATCCAGCCAAGATCGAAGTCATCCGTGACAAGCCATCCCCAACAACACTCACTGAGCTTCAGATCTTCTTGGGCCTTGCTAATTTCTACAGCAGGTTCGTGTTGGGATTCTCCCATATTGTATGGGCCCTCAGCCAAATATACAGGGGTGTTGGTAAGGTGAAATTTGCATGGGGCCGGTCCCAACAAAAAGCGTTCGATGATTTGAAGTAGTTCTTGTGCGCATCCCTAGTACTTTCACTACTAGACCTACAACATCCCTTTGAGATTGAGATAGATGCTTCAGACTATGCTTTTAGCGTCGTTCTCACTCGGCACGGCCATCCCGTGTCCTATCATAGTGAGACACTGTCAGATATTGTCTATAAGTACCCTACTTATGAAAAAGAAATGTACTCCATTGTGCAAGCATGCCTCCAGTGGAGACATTACATTATTTTGAAGGAGATAGTCATCCACACTGATCATAATATTATGGAGTTCATGCAAACACAGGGAAAATTGCAAAATGACCTCCATCAAAAGTGGTCCACATACTTGCAACAATTCGGCCTCGAAATCAAGTATAAATTAGGAAGCACCAATTGCATCATCATACCACCAGTCCTGACACTCACCATGGTGCTAGACTCTTACGGCCATGAGACATCTGGATGGCCTCAACTCTATGAGATAGACCCTGACTTCACCACCACCTACCAAATGTTGGGTGCAAACACAGTTGTCGATAATTTCCATCTTCAGGATGGGTTGCTGTGTCGTCTGGGCCATATCTATGTTCCATCAAGTGAGCAAGTGAAGATGATCTGGGAAGCCCACTACAGTCAGGTGGCAGGACACTTCAGCATCGAAAAGATAGTGGCAATGCTAAAGAAACATTTCTACTGGCCGAAACTTTGACAGGAGGTCAACAAGTATATCAGGTGCTACATTACCTGCGCTATTGCCAAACTGACCACTAAGAAATAGGGCCTGCACACCCCTCTTCCTACTCCTGACAAGCCATGGGAATCCATATCAATGGACTACATGTCACGCCTCCCGTCCACCAAGTGGGGAAATGACTGTGTTTTTGTGGTTGTTGATCTCTTTTCTAAGATGGCGATTCAGGTTGCCTGGAGGAAAAGAATCACAATAGAATCCTCTGCCAAGCTCTTCTTTGAACGAGTCTGGGTACATTTTGGAATCCCACAAACCATTGTCTCAGATCGGGATAGTCAATTTCTCAGCACATTCTGTTCGAGCCTCTGGTCACTACTGGACACCAAGCTTAGCAAATCCGTGACCTTCCACCCCCAGACAGATGGCCAAACCGAGGTTGTAAATTGAATGATTGTTCATATCCTTTGTATGTATAATTCAAATCACCCTCACACATGGGATGAGAGCCTTCCCTATGTCCAGCATAGCTAGAACCGAGCCCTTCCTAGCTCAACCGACCAGAGACCTTTCAGGTGGGGTTGGGATTCTAACCAGTGGGTCCCATAGATGTCGCACTTCCCCTTGCGATCACCTCGACTGACTCATCTCCTGCTCCAACTGAAGATGAGAAAGCCACCCAGTTCATTGAGCGGATCGAGAACATCCACCAACAGGTTTAGGATATCCTATAAAAGTCCAATGACAAGTACAAAAAGCACCATGATCAACATCGGGTGCCACACAAGTTTCAGGTGGGTGACAAAGTTTGGTTACACTTGCAGAAAGAACGCCTTACAGGACCCCATCGGAAGCTTCACCCATTCTTTTATGGGTTGTACACTATCACCAAGGCTGTGGGGGATAATTCTTTTGGGCTCAACATTTCTCCTTTCCTTGGCCTTCACCCAGTGTTCAACATGGATCTCCTTCACCCTTATCTCCCACTATTATTGGACACCTCAGAAGTAGCAGAACATCTGACACCAACAGAGCTCAACCTTGAGTGCACAAAACATGTGTCAAATGATCATACTATGGACACACAGATCAAGGGCACTCGACAACAAAGGATCCAACTTTATCGAGTTGTCAAAGCAGGGCAGCTCCCTCACCAAGGCAAGTGGCTCACCCGAGGCCAAATTATGCAGAAATTTCCTCATCTGATGGGGGACCTCAATGCAATGGAGCCATTTATTCCTAAGGAGGGAGGATTTATCCAGAAAAATATCGGCGGCAACCCATGTTTTCCAACTAGATCAAAACAGGTTTCTGACAATTTTGGCAATTTACAGTTTTTAGCAGTTTTAACTTCCGGGGCCATTTTGAGGTCCTAAATGAAGGTTTTTTGGGATCAATATTATCAACAATAATCAAAGGCATGATTGATCATCCAAAATGTATATCCTTGACGATACATTTCCAATGGGCTATCACACACATAAAACTAAGATTGTATGCAAAAGTTACGACCCCAGGAAGTTGATGTACTAACTTACCGAAATGAGGCCCACACTACTTTTGGTGCTTCATCTCCTAGGGTTAATTTTTTGGATGTCTAGGGTTTTGGCATTGTTTTTTATTGTAAAAAGGCTTTCAGAGCCTCATTGTAATCTAGTTCTTGTGAATGCATGTAGCCATCACATCGCTTCTCAGAGATAAGCCTCCACCATTCCAGCAAGCTTGTTTCCGCTGCATTTTACAGTTTCAACTTATTTCGTTATAGAATAGAAAATCAATTTTACTGTATCTCTGTTATTTTGTGTCAATAACCTGTTAATAATATGTATTCATTTATTTCTTCTCATTAAATTTGGATCAGTGGTATCAAAGCGGTCTGCTCTTTGTAGTCTTAATGCATGTCCCCAACGAGGTCGAAGTACAAAGAGTGGGGTCTCGAGCTTGTTTCTCTTGAGGACAGAATATCCTGCACGCCCAAGTGACCTCTCATGGCAAGAGAAAAGAAAGATGATGGGAGAGGAGATCCTTTCAAACTGTTGATTGAGGAATACCTCACGCAAAAGAGGAACGAGATGATGGATAGTTTCATGCAAATCCTTCGGCGGCTACCAATAGGTGACACATCTTCTTCGAACAGAGGTACCGCCCCCTTCAAGGTACAAATAAACTTTGATATTCCTATATTTGAAGGTAATATAGATGCAAATTTTGTAGACAAGTGGTTGAATCTACTACAGGGGTATTTTTGTGTCCATAACTTTTCGAATCGACAAAAGATTACTTTTGAGCACCTCAAAGCCATTCCCCATGTCAAAGATTGGTGGGAAAATTTCTGTGAGCCAAAGGAAATAGAGGAAACCTCATTATTTTCAGTCACGGTCACCTAGGAATCCTTCATGGATTCTATTAAGGAAAAATTCTACCCTATCATAAGTTATGACAATCTGTATACCAAATGGACCACACTGCAGCAATAAAGAGACCAAGTAGTGCCAGATTTCAAAAATATCTTCCATACCTTGCACACCAAGCTGGGTATCAAAGATTCAGAGTGACATCTGGTGCTCAAGTATCATGGTGCTTTGCATAGATACATCTAGACCAAAATGGAATTTTAGGACATCTCATCCTTGGGCGCGGCCTATCGATATGTCCTCAAAATCGAGTAGAAGCTCAAAGGAAAGACACGACAATTTGGGCCTGGGAACCCCTCATAACAAAATCATGGAAAGGGAAGCCCCAACCCACAGAAAAAAGGACAAAGTAAATATGGATAGTATCAGGACAACCAGTCCAAGCCACAAGCAAAGAAGGACACCATAAAGGCAAAGAAAGATAGCGAGAAGTGGTGCGACCTCCATAAGAGCCCTTGGCATAACATTGCGGACTAGCGCTCAAAGCAGTCATTGGTGGCTGAAGTGAAAGCCTATGAATCATGTGCATATTATGACTCTGAGCTAGAACCATAAAGGAGAAGACAGATCATTGATGCGGAACCCAGTGCTACCATTTCTACCACCAACCTCCAACCTGATGAACTAGACGAGCCAGAAGAAGGAGAGCGCCTCTTCCATTCACAGATGTGGCTAAAAGGAACCCCACTGCACTTCATCATTGATAAAGGTAGCTAGAAGAACCTCATCTCAGCAAAGGTTGTCAAGCGGCTGGCCCTGCCAACAATGTTGCACCCACAACCCTACACCATTGGATGGCTCTGCCAAGGAAGCGATCTCCGCATCAGCCAACAGTGCTGACTGTCGTATGACATCAAGCCATTCAAAGACGAGGTATCGTGTGATGTTTCTCCTCTTGAAGTTTGTGATGTTCTTTTTGGCCAACCTTATTTATGGAAACGTCATGTTGTATATGAGTCTAGGCCTCGTAGTGTTATTATTACTTTGAACATGAAATTATACAGGATACCCGAGGCAGTCCCACCTAGTGATATTTCCTTGTTATCTACTAAGCAATGCAGGAAGGTCATCTCTAAGATGAGGAAGTTTGTATTCTTCATGATTCACTCTCAAAATAAGTGAAAGATCATTGCCACATCTAGGGTCTCTGCGACCGACCTCTCCACACAACAGAAGCAAGTAGATAAAGTCGTGGAAGAATACTCATATATCTTCTCCTCACCTATAGGGGTACCTCTGCACTGCCAGGTCAAGCACCCCATCGATCTGACCCCCGGGGCATGGACAGGGTCCATTACCTGGGCTACATTATTGATCAACATGGCATACATGTGGATCCAACCAAGATCCAAGTCATCCATGACTATCTAGACCTAATAACACTCACTGAGCTTCATATCTTCTTGGGCCTTGCCAATTTCTACCACAGGTTCATGTTGGGATTCTCCCATATTGCATGGGCCCTTAGCCAAATATACAAGGGTGGTGGTAGGGAGAGATTTACGTGGGGCCAGTCCCAACAACAAGCATTTGATGATTTGAAGCAACACTTGTGCTCAACCCCAATACTTTCACTACCATACCTACAACATCCGTTTGAGATCGAGACAGATGCTCCAGACTATGATGTGGGAGCTGTTCTCACTCAGCACGTCCATTCCGTGGCCTATCACAGTGAGACACTGTCAGATACTGTTCGTAAGTACCATACTTATGACAAAGAAATGTACTCCATTGTGCAAGCCTGCCGCCAGTGGAGAAATTACATTCTTTGGAAGGATATAGTCATCCACACTGATCATAGACACTATAGTTCATGCAGACACAGGAAAAATTGCAGAATGACCGCCATCAAAAGTGGTCAACATACTTGCAACAATTCCACCTCAAAATCAAGTATAAAACAAGAAGAACCAATCCCGTCGTTGATTGCCTCAGCAGACTGCCAATCACGACACTCACCACGGTGCTAGAATCTTGCGACCATGAGACATCTAGATATCCTCAAATCTATGAGACAGACACTGACTTCGCCACCACCTACCAAATGTTGGGTGCAAACACAGTTGTTGATAATTTCCATATTCAGGATGGGTTGTTGTGTTGTCTGGGCCATATCTGTGTTCCATCAAGTGAGTGAGCGAAGATGTTATGGGAAGCCCACTACAGTCGAGTGGCAAGATACTTCGGCATCGAAAAGACAGTGGCAATGCTACAAAAGCATTTCTACTGGCTGAAACTTCGACATGAGATCAACAAGTATATCAGGTCCTGCACTGCCTGCGCTATTGCCAAACTAGCCACTAATAAATAGGGCCTGTACACCCCTCTTCCTAATCCTGACAAGCCATGGGAATCCATCTCAATGGACTACATGTCGGGCCTCCTGTCCACCAAGTGGGGAAATGACTTTGTTTTTGTGGTTTTTGATCGCTTTTCTAAGATGGCGATTCTGGTTGCCTGCAATAAGACCATCACAACAGAAGCAAATGCCAGGATCTTCTTTGAACGAGTATGGGTACATTTTGGAATCTGAAAAACCATTATCTCATATTGGGATAGTCAATTTATTATCACATTATGGTCGAGCCTCTGGTCACTGCTGCACACCAAGCTCACCAAATCCACGACCTTCCACCCCCAAACAAATGGCCAAACCGAGGTTGTAAATTGAATGATTGGTCATATCCTTCACATGTATAGTTCAAATCACCCTCGCACATGGGATGAGAGCCTTCCCTATGTTAAACATATCTACAACCGAGCTCTACATATCTCAACTGACCACAACCCCTTTCAGGTGGGTTGGGATTCCAACCATTGGGTCCCATAGATGTCGCACTTCCCCTTGCGGTCACCTCGACCGAATAATCTCCTACTCCAATTGAAGCTGACAAAGCCACTCATTTCATTGAGAGGATCCAACACATCTGCCAATAGGTTCAGGATATCCTACAAAAGTCCAATGAAAAGTACAAACAACACCGTGATCAACATCGGGTGCCACATAAGTTTTAGGTTGGTGACAAAGTTTGGTTGCACTTGCAGAAAGAACACCTTACAAGACCCCATCATAAGCTTCTCCCACTCCATTATGGGCCGTACAATATCACCAAGGCCTTGG
This sequence comes from Picea mariana, assembly GCA_032191745.1. Lineage (NCBI taxonomy): Eukaryota > Viridiplantae > Streptophyta > Pinopsida > Pinales > Pinaceae > Picea > Picea mariana. The sequence continues at coordinate 105,525 of JASDQU010108165.1, read as the reverse complement.
GGGATAATTCTTTTCAGCTCAACATTCCTCCTTTCCTTGGCCTACACCTAGTGTTCAACGTGGATCTCCTTCGCCCTTATTTCCCGCCATTATTGGACACTTCAGAAGTAGAAGAACAACTGACACCAATAGAGCTCAACCCTGATTGTATACAACAGGCATCCAATGATCAAATTGTGGACAGACATATCAAGGGAACTCGACAACAAAGGATCTATCTTTATTGAGTCGTCAAAGCAAGGCAACTCCTGCACCAAGGCAAGTGGCTCACCCGGGGCCAAATTCAGCAGAAATTTCCTCATCTGATGGGGGACCTCAACGCAATGGTGACCATTGCTTCCTAAGTAGGGAGGATTTATCCATATGGATATCAGTGGATACCCACCTTTTCCAACTGGCTCAAAATAGTTTTCTGACAATTTTGGCAATCTACTATTTTTAGCAGTTTTAACTTCTGGGGTCATTTTGAGGGCCTAGATGAAGGTTTTTCACGATCGAGCTTCTCAACACCTACAAAAGGCATGATTGAGACCCCAAAATTAATCTCCTCGAAGATACCTTTCCAATGGGCTATCAAATGCCTAAAATAAAGATCGTATGCAAAAGTTACGACCCCGGGAAGTTGATGTACTAACTTACCCAAATGAGGCCCACATGACTTTTGGCGCTTCATCTCTTAGGGTTAGGTTTTTGGATGTCTATGGTTTTTTCATTCTTGTTTATTGTAAAATGGATTTCAAAACCTTACTTTAATCTACTTCTTGAGAATGCGTGCAGCCGTCACATGTCGTCTCAGAGATAAGCCACCACCATTCCATCAAGCTTGTTTCCACTACATTTTACAGTTTCATCTTATCTCATTATCGAATAGAAAAATAGTTTTACTGTATCTCTATTATTTTGTGTTAAGAACCTATTAATAATCTGTATTCATTTCATTCTTCTCATAAAATCTAGATCATTGGTATCAGAGTGGTCTTCTCCTTGTCATCTTAATGCATGTCCCCAATGAGGTCAGAGTACAAAGAGTTGGGTCTCGAGCTTGTTTCTCTTGAGGACAGAATCTCTCGCATGCCTAAGTGACCTCTGATGGCAGAAGAAAAGAAATATGATGGGATAGGATATCTTTTCAAACTGTTGATTGAGGAAGCCTTCACACAACAGAGGAATGAGATGATGGATAGTTTTGCACAAATCCTTCGACAGCTACCAACATGAGACAAATCTTCTTCGAACAGAGGCGTCGCTCCCTTCAAGGTACAAATAAAATTTGATATTCCTATATTTGAAGGTCAGATAGACACAGATGTTGTAGACAAGTGGTTGAATCTACTAGAAGGGTATTTTTCTATCCATAACTTTTTGAATAGAGAATATATTACTTTTTTGCTTCTCAAAGCCGTTCCCCATGTCAAAGATTGGTGGGAAACTTTCTGTGAGAAAAAGGAAATAGAGGAAACCTCATTATTTTCAGTCATGGCCACCTGGGAATCCTTCAGGGATGCTATTAAGGAACAATACTACCCTGTCGGAATTTATGACGACTTGTATACCAAATGGACCACACTGCGGAAAGAAAGATACCAAGCAGTGCCAGATTTCAAAAATATCTTCCATACCTTGCGCACCAAGATGGGTACCAAATATTCAGAGAGACATATGATGTTCAAGTATCATGGTGCTCTGCATAGATACATCTAGACCAAAATGGAATTTATGGACATCTCATCCTTGGGCGCGACCTACCAATATTCCATCAAAATTGAGCAGAAGCTCAAACAAAAGATGCGTCAATTTGGGCCTGGGAACCCCGCACAAAAAAATCTTGGAAAGAGCGTCCCCAACCCAAAAAACAAAGGACGGAGTAAATATGGACAGTATCAGGACAACCGGTCCAAGCTGCAAGAAAAGAAGGACGCCGAAAAGACAAAGAAATATATAAGGAAGTGGTGCGACTTCCATAAGAGCCCTTGTGTAATATACTAGATCTAAAATGTATGCAGAACAGAAATAAAATGCTAGTAATGGAAAAATAACAACAATATAACCAAAACATTCACCACAATAACACTGAAATGATATATGAATAACAACAGAAATAACACTTTGAATCTGAAAGCAATGTTCACGGGCCTCTTCGAGGGGGCAACCTCTAGTTGAGAAAAGCTCTATTACAATAATATCCAAGCTAGGGTTCTCATACCCTTGACTCCTATTTATACTAAAAAGAAGCATCTAGAGGAAGATCCCTCTAGAAGCGGAAGCTTCTATTAGGTCTTCTTACATCCGCCTTATTTTATTTTATTGAAAGGTCTTATTAATATTGACCTTTATTACATCTGAATATATTTTTCTACCTATGTGCGGGTTAGGACCCTAACATGTCTTCCCCCTTAAAAACAACCTTGTCCTCAAGACTTGAGATGAGGAAATTGCTGCAGAATGGTAGCTGGTTCCCAAGTGGCATCTACTGGAGTTGTATCTTTCCACTGGACTAGCACTTCCTTGATGGTTCTCTGACGTAGGCGACACTCACACTAGTCCAAAAATGCTTCTGGTTGTAGCCAAATGGATCTTTCTTCAGCTAACTCTGGAAGGTTGGTTTGAATTTGGCACTTAGATCTAATCACCTTCTTTAAGCATGAAACATGAAAAAGAATATGTAGCTTCTAATGGTTGGGAAAAGCTAACTGATAGGCGACTTGTCCCAAACGCTTGAGCACGGTATAAGGACCATAAAATTTGGGTGCTAGCTTCTGACAATGCTTAGCCTTGAGGGAAGTTTGCTTGTAAGGTTGCAGTCAAAGAAACACTTGATCCCCTTCTGCAAATTGACATTCAGAGCGACCTTGATCTGCTTGTTGCTTCATATGATTATATGCCATGGCCAAATTCTCTTTGAGGGTACAGAGAATAGCCTCTCGAGCTGTAAGTGTTAGGTCAACTGCTTGGACCTTCGAGTCACCCGGTAAGTATGAGAGAACTGAAGGTGGCTTCTATCCATATACCACTTCAAAAGAGTCATGCATGTAGTTGTAAGGTATGAAGAGTTGTACCACCATTCATCTAGGGGTAACCATTGAGCCCATTGATTTTTATTTTCTGAGGCAAAACACCTCAAATATGTTTCCAAACACTTGTTGACAACTTCCATTTGGCCATCAGTCCGAGGATGATAAGTTGTGCTAAGATGCAATTCGGTGCCTTGTATCTTGAACAATTCTTGCCAAAAATTGCTTGTGAAAGTTCGGTCGCGATAAAAAACAATAGAGTGTGGCATGCTATGAAGCTTGAAGACCTGATCCATGAATATTTGAGCCACCGTGGATGTGGTAAATGGGTGTTGAAGGGAGGAAAAATGAGCATACTTGGAAAGGAGATCAACAACCACCATGATGATGGATTTATTTCCCGATTTGGGTAAGCCGATAATAAAATCCATAGAGATATCCTTCCAAATAGCAGGTGGAATCGGGAGCGATTGTAGTGTACCCAACGATTTTACTGTTTCTCCCTTATTGCATTGACACAAATCACATTCATCTACAAAATTACGAATGTCCTATTTCATACCATCCCCAGAAAAGGAATGTTTGACACTGTCATAGGTTTTGGTGAACCTAGAGTGCCATGCTGTGGCTGTAGCATGAAGCTCAGAAAGTACCATGGATTTAAGGTTTGATTGTTTACTTAAATACAAATGACATTTGTATCGAAGTTCCTCATGGAGACAAGAGTACCCTGGGGAAGATGGAGAATTAGACTGAAATTGGTGGATCAACTGCGAACTTTTGGGATCTTGTAGCCATTCTTGGCGAACGGCTTGGAGCCAATCTGGTACAATGAATGAAAGAGAAAAAAGGGATCCTTCATCTTCATATTTTCGGGAAAGTGCATCCGCAACCACATTGTCTTTGCCTTTATTGTAAATTATCTCATAATCATATCCAAAGAGTTTAGTCACCCATTTTTGTTGTTCTGGGGAGGAAATGTGTTGTTCCAAAAAATACTTAAGGCTTTGATGGCTTGTCTTAATTTGGAAACATTGCCCCAATAGACAAGGGCACCACAGATCCATGACATGCATAATAGCCAACATTTCCTTTTCATAGATGGATTTTCCCAGATTTCTTTCAGATATTTGCTTGCTGGTAAAGGCCAAAGGTTGACCCTCTTGCATAAGGACAACACCAATTCCTTTTCTTGAGGCATCACATTCCAACACAAAGGTCTTTGTGAGATCGAGAAGGGCGAGGACTGGAGTGGTGAACATGGCCATCTTAAAGGTTTGAAAAGCTTGAGCAACAACTCGAGTCCAAGTGAAAGAGTTCTTTTTTAGGAGAGCAGTGAGAGGTGCTGCAATCTTCCCATAATTATTAACAAACTTGCGATAATACCCTGTTAAGCCTAGAAATCCACGCAAGCTCTTAAGAGTCTTTGGGTGAGGCTAGTCTTGCATAGCTTCAATCCTTTTAGAATCCACCCTGATGCCATCTTTGCTAACCAGATGACCCAAGTATTGTACTTCTGAGGCGCCAAAAGCACATTTAGACTGTTTCAGGAAAATTTGGTGCTAATAGAGTAGATGGAGAAATCGATTTACATGAGCAAGATGGTCTGTCCAGGTTTTGCTATAGATGAGGATATCTTCAAAGAAAACTAAGACAAAATGGAAAAGAAAAGGATGGAAGACATGATTCATGAGGCTTTGGAAGGTGGAGGGGGCATTACACAATCCAAAGGGCATGACCAAAAACTCATAGTGGCTCTCATGAGTTCTAAAGGAAGTCTTGGGAATGTCTGCCTCTTTCATACATATCTGGTGGACATAGCTCAAATGAAGATCTAGTTTAGTGAAGAATTGGGTGCCACTCAATTCATCCAAGAGGTCATCAATGACAAGAATGGGGAATTTGTCTTTGATGGTAAGTTTGTTGAGGGCACAAAAGTTAGGACACATTCGCCAAGAAACTTCTTTCTTCAGGACCATGACCACAGGAGAAGAGTAGAGTCTCTTGCTAGGGTAGATAATGCCTGCATTAAGGAGATCCTATACCATTTTTGCAATTTTATTTTTTTGGGAAAAGGGGTGATGATATAGACGAATATTGGGAGGAAGGCTTCCAGGTAAAAGGGGAATGGAATGATCATGAACACCATGGGAAGGAGGGAGTCCTTGGGGAGTGGAAAAGACCAATTGATGTTTAGAAAGGATGGCTTGGAGGTCTTGTGGTACCGAGGGTGTCTTTATTTCTTGTATGGCATGGAGTTGGGCGATAACACCATAATGACCCTTTTTGAATAGCTTTTCCATGCAATGGGAACTAATGATCTCAGGTAAACCGGCGGTGATGCCTTTGAAATTATATTGGTGGACCTCTTGGTCGAATTGCATGGTTAAGTCTTTAAAATCCATGAGAATGGGACCCAAAGTACTTAGCCAGTCTGCACCTAACACAATGTCACAACCTCCCATGTCGATGGCAAACATATGGGATTTCAGGTGGTAGTCACCAATTTGGAGATGCACATTTTCACAACACCCTCCACATTTCATGGAACCACCATTGGTAATCATGATTTGGAAATTATTGATGACATGGATGTAGCAATGAGTTTCTTGGGCAATGTTGTGATGAATAAAATTATGGGTGTTTCCACTATCAAACAGAATGATGAACTTCCGATGATTGATGTAACTGATTAGCTTGAGGGTTTGGGGAGCGGAGAAGGCAGTGAGAGCATTGAGGGAAATGACCGGTTCTAGTTCGGGAGGGTCCAAGGGAGGGGTGTTATCACTAAAATTTCGTCCGCACAGGGCGACAAGAACTTTGCATCGTCAAAACAGGACTGGAGTCATTCATGGCACAAGATTAATTCCACAGCATTGCAAAAGGGTCAAAAACTATACAAAATGACCAAAAATTTGAAGGGCGCTTTACAAAACCTGGGTGCGCGCATATGTGCGTAATAGCAACGTACAATGCACGCTTCAACGCATGATGCGCGACTGTTGGGCAAAAAACCCGCACGCCTACTAAACGGCGCATTTATTAAATTGGTCGGCCTCCCAACCACTAATGGATCGGCTCCCAAGTCGATTTGACACCAAATCCGAGCTCAATCCGCGTGGGGGGGCTGGTCAAAGACCTAATTGTGCCCTAAAGAGCCCCTCTTCACATTCAAAAGAGGGTGCATAATAACCCAATGCTTGGCTATAAAAATCCATTAATGACCACCATTTCTTCAAGGAATTCTTTGTATTGTTATGCTGTTGAGATTGCTAGAGACTCATTCTTTGGCAATAGACATAATCAACACCATTTCATAGGCTTTCCACCTCTCACTAGAGTGGAAAAGCTTGGAGTTCTTTCATCCACATTCTTCATCTTTCATTGTAAGGAGAGAAATCAGTTGAGGGCCTCAAGAGCCTTCCATTGGAGAGGGAAGGGACCCAAGTCCTCTTTCTCCATTGTGTGTCTTTGGATTTCATCAATAAGATCAGCTTATACATTGGTGATATTGGTCCATTTACATTTGTTTTTCCATTTCTTTTATATGCTCATAGTTTCATTTGGTTTTTGTTTAATTCTTGTTAATAGCTTTGTTGTTTTCTTTCTAACCTTTTACCATACAACTATCATGCCTAGTAGAGCCCAACTGGGCATGTAAGTACTCTCATTTTGCTCATCAAACGACGAATAGAGTGCAAACAGATTGGCGACTCCACTGGGGATTTTGGTATAAATTCCTCCCTCATTTGGGCTTTATTTGCTTTCCTTTTGATTTCATTAACTTGCAGGTTCACAAACCGGCCTCTGCCGACCTGCTTACCAGTCAATTCATCAGAAATTGGAGAGAAATCCATCTGGCTTTTTCTTCTCGGACTTTTGACACAGGCGCGTGGGTATTCCACCCCACAGGCACGCGTCGGGCGCGTATGCGATTTTCTTTTCAGTTTTGTATGCGCGCAGGCGCCATATGCGCCTCTTTCCACACAGGATGCCGCGCATTTGACCTAAAATTTGCATTGTAAGCTCTTAGATGTGGGAAAAAATCATTTTCCTTGATGATATGCATGCTCTAAACACTGCACCACTTAGACCCCTCAACTTATAAAGGGGATAATCTAGCAAACATAGGCACTTAGGTGGATAAAATTCATTTTCCCTTATTTTGCTTTCAGCCACATGGATGGCTTGCCTTGGTTTATCAATCTAAGTTGAACATCAATTCTAAATCACATCTAAACTCACATTGTTGGGACTAGAAGTTGCAAGTAACAATCTTGAGTATGCTCTTCTCTTGCGCCATTGAGCGATATTGAGAACCAGAAAAGGATTGCGAAAACGATCTCATCTCTCTTAACAAATTTCAAAACTTGTAGGAGAGGACAAAAACTCTTTTTGAGACCCCTCTTAGTTTCATTTTGTCAAACACATTCTTGTAATGGGCCCATACATGCCCACATGTCAACAAAGTTAGAATAGTGTTTGAATTTTGCTTTCTTAGATCAGAAAACTAGGAGAGTTAAAAGTTTGTAATGGGCCCACACATGCCCACATGTTCAATCTAGGCTAGTTTCATGCTTTTCTAGATTAACTCACACATAGGGAGATAAANNNAGGGCTTTTAAAATTTCACAAGGTTGTACCAATGACATCTAGTTGATTTAGGTAATCAAACTCTTGTAAAGGACCAAGCGATGTCCACATGTTGCAAGGTGACATCTAAATAACTAAAATTTGGTACACTTTTCACTCACACACAAAAGCCACTGTTGCACTCACATAGCCTCGTCTCGAAACGTGGTGGTCTAAGTAGGTTTCCTCCAAAGGGATTCTGAAAACACCCCATCTTTTCTTGATTGGACTATGCACTCCCACTTTTAATCAAACGAGGTTGGTTTTCACCCCCATCCTCACAAAACATTTCATCTAAAATATTTCTAACAACTCACTAAGTTGTCCTCCACAGGAGGTGCCAAAAGAAAATTTTAGTCTAGGTAGAATTTCGGGGGTAGGCATCCAAAAAACCCCTCGTCATCTGGTTCTCACAATTTCAAACATAGAAGTTGACAAATAGGGAACTTTCAAATCCTCCAAGTCCAGCATTCCAATCACCATAAGGCAGGGAGATACCCGTGAAGGGTCGAAGGCCGAGGTCCGGTTGTTCTGTGCGTCCCCCCTTGAGGCACCCACCTCTTGGACGGGATCCAGCCCGTGACCCATTTC
>JASDQU010108165.1:80059-97020 GCA_032191745.1 Picea mariana | reverse complement strand
AAAAACCCTCTTACCCACATATATGTTTCTTTCTCACTTATGTATGATGCACATCTGATTACAGTTTGACTTTGGTACATATATTGTGTAAACATTCTGCAAAGACTCTTGGTTCTATATTTCTCTCACCACTTATTGCACACATTTCACACAATTAGTCTGACATCATAGGGGAATCACAGAACCCCCGTTGTTCACGACGTTTTCTCAATCTCCCACCTATCTTAGGGGGAGTATCTGGTCGTACTCGTTCACACACTCCTGTGAGTGCTACCATCCTAGGATCAACTTTGCTTGGTTCTACCTTACTTGGGTCCACTTCCTAAGGTCATCCGTCCTCTAGCTCTCCTTTACACGGAAGCGGAGGACCCACTTCCTCTCAAGGAGGGAGCACCAACCCACTTAGTCCCCATCAAGGGTCAAGTTCACAACACACCATGGCAGGAGCTAACCCTCCACCCCCACTACAGATGCCATACTTGGCATCTCTCAACATTCCGGATCTCACCAAGCTCACTAATGATCCTATATTGCATAACGCCACATGGCCTGCAATGCCAACCAAACTTCCCTCAGACATTCCAAAGTTTGAAGGGAAGGCAGGGGATGACCCCGCCAATCACGTCATGACCTTTCACCTATGGTGTTCTTCCAATAACATCATGGAGGATTCCATCAGACTGCGTCTTTTCCAACGCACACTCACTGGCCCATCGGCCAAATGGTATGTTGAAGAAAAATCTGGGTCCCACACGACCTTTGAGTCATTGGCCAAAGCCTTTTTCACTTTCTTCCAATTACCCATCCGACATGACAATGGTCTAGAACTACTGTCCAATTTCAAACAGTCCTCATCCACCCACATAGTGGATCACATTCACGAGTGGCGTAGGCGACGTAGTTTGTGTAAAGCAGAAACCACCAAACAACAATGTCTTGACTGGTTTCTTAGATCCCTTGTCGCTCTCCTTGGAAAAGATGTCGCTTCCACCTTCCCTCAATCAGAGGAAGAAGCCATCAGCAAGGCTCAACAATATGACCTCATTTATGCACAGTTAGGATACTTGTACACAATACTTCCTGATCTCCCAAAACCTGTGCCATTTGGCCAGGACAAACCTGGGATGTCTCATTCAGCAGACGGGCTCATAGGTGCCACTACGCACCATGGTCCACAACCCCAACCACCACCGATGTATGGGACACCTCAATACCCACCAGTGTATGGGGGCACTCCTTATTTTCCCCCACCCCCCTATCAACAGCCGTATCATGTTGCTATACCTCCACCCATCAGTGGACCACCATCGGCACCGCCCATACATCCATCTGTTCCCACAAGCAATGGTACTCCCTCAACATCATCTTATAGTACTAATGAAAGAACACAGCCTTCCTATGTACCCTATGGATCGATACCACCACAAAATCCATACTTCCCCTTTCCAGGACCTCCACAACCTATGGCTCCCCCACATCCAAATGCAGGGGTGAATTTTGTTCAACCTTCCGCTGCTCAACAGTACCAGAATTTTGAACAACTAAACAAAGCCAACCCAACTCATCCATCTAACAATAACAGGAGGAAAGGACGGAATCAGAACAACAACAACCCTGGTCAAGGCGGGAATCAACCCCCACAGCAGCAGTCCAYTGGGGGAAATCAGAACCAATGCAACCAAAACCCCCAAGGGGGCAACAACTACAAATGCCAAGGGCGGAATAATATTAAAACCATCCACCCTTGTGCTCTTTGTGGTGAGTTCGGTCATTACATTCACCATTGTCCCCAAATCGCTGATTTCAAACGGTTCAAAGACTCTGGGAGCCTTCCCCCTTCTCCTGCACAACCCGCCCCTCAGCAGGCACCACAACAATATGTGCAACAACCCCCTCCCGTCTTACCACCAAATCCCATTACCCATCAAGGTGTGATGACTACCCAACACATGATCCACCCTACTTCACCACAAATGGGGCAATCTGCAACCCCAGGTACCACTCAACCTAGGGATTCGGTTGATCGCAGTATTTTCCTCACCAATGAATAAATCCATCTGCAAACTTGCAGTTGTCAATATAGTACGCCTCTCGACTCTACCTCAACCACCTCAGAAACATGGTCAGCTCCCATAGGCCAACCATTGATGATTCCACGTCCTAACGCGGAACCCATTCCTCGCATACCACGACGAAATGTACATAACCCTCATGCTAAGGTTGCTCATAATTATAGTCTAGTTGATGACTTAGCCCAGTCTCCTGCAGCCATATCTGTGTTGGAGGTCCTCCAAACCTGCCCATCACAGAGAAAATCCTTGCTTTCTGCCTTGGGGGCACTCGACACAGTTGACACCCAGTTGATCACATTCGGTTCCGATAATGGAGAACCACGTCTACCCGCCCAAGTAGCTTTCCAGATACCAGTTAAGATCTGGAACACCACATTTTATCAGTGTATCATTGATGAAGGTGCATCCACCTGCATCATGTCTAAAGACATTTGGAAGAAAATTGGCTCCCCGGAGCTAGTACCCTCTACCATCTCTCTTCGAGCTTATGACGGTCGACCAACATCTCCCATAGGGCTTTGTCAAAATGTCCCCATAGAACTTGGGGGAAAAACCATCCTCATTGACATTGAAGTTATCGATGCCCAGCTTGATTACAATATCCTGTTTGGACGCAACTACATGTACGCCATGAAGGCGGTCGCCTCTTTTGTGTTTCGTACGATGATGTTCCCCCGCAATGGGAAGATCGTCACCATTGACTAACTGACACATTACGAGCCTAACCATCCCGCCAACATCGGTAACATCGTCCCCCTTGTTTATGTTTGCCCGAATGATTTTCCCGTTGCCCACAATGGCCCTAGATTATTCCAAGACCCACCCATGGTGGGCACTTGTCAGGAAACACAACCATTCCTAAAACAACCTATCTTTTTCTTCACAAGTGTGTGTCGTTTCCTCTAAAGGAACTGACATGGAGGATACCCTTCCTTCTAGGGAGGCTTCTATCATATCTGACGTCCCACTAGTCGCAGAGCTCCCCCCTCATGAGCCTCCTACGAACTTGTCGACTCCACCACTTCACGAGTTCACCTCTCCCCCGGGCCATATCCCAGTTTGGGAGACAGTTCCCCAAGCCATTACTCAAACCCCCTTCTTTTACCCTTTACTAGGTATCGAATCTTTTCAAGTAGCCACAACACTTACTCTCCCTAATATGGTCTTGGCACTTCCAATTTGGTATTTACATCCACCAGCGATGGTTCCTCAACCACCCCCAATCACTAACCCCCCTACCACAGCTGGGGGCAGGAGAATGAAGAAAGAGCCCATAGCTCCACTTCCTCTACACATCCCACCACCTGGTGCACTACGTGATAAAGACGGACACCCAACCCCCAGATGCCCATCTGTACCTGAGTTACGGAACCTCATTCCACTCAATCCAACACCATCACCACTCGCCACTCTAGCAAGTACTACCGCTACCTCTCCTAACTCAAGTAGCAAAGGGTCGTGAACCAAATTCGTTTGCGCCATATGTTCTGGTTATGGCCATTATACACACCATTGCCCATCTATCCCATACGTCCGCCACACATTAGCTACGACACGCCACACATCTCCTCCTGATTTTCCTCCGACACCCCATACCAATGCTTCTGCGAATGTGATTTATTATACTTCTTCATCAATCCTTGAGCAAAGGGGAAGTACATGTCCTCCCCCCAAACTACCGCCTGATCGACCATAGTATCGGTGCACCTGGGATGGCATTATGGACCCACTATCCATATCTAAGCCCTTTTCCCCACTTTCATTTTATTTTATTTTTTTGCACTGGAGCCCATAAGCTCCATTTTCCGAACCGTCTTCAGCCACGGGATCAGTGTCCCGTCACCTACATTTCAGCAATCCCTGGGTCGCTTTTCATCATGATCCCTCGGGCTGCCTTTTTTTTCATATCATGGTCAGGTACGCACGCGCATAGTCACATTTGTCAAATACAAGCTCATATCTTTGATAACTCTTCAGATATTGTTCACTTTGGGTATTTGGTTGTTATGTGTGCAGGTACTTGCTCATCATCGACATCATCCCTTCAGGTATATATTCATCACTGGCATGTAGTCTATCCCACTATATTGCATTTACATTTCCAGTCACACCCTCTGATATTGGCCTTTAGGATCCTCATTCTTGGCTCTGCAGTACCGAAACCTCCATTTGTATCTTCGGTACTGTAACCCGGTAGCATTCTCACCCACATGAGTTGTCCCATTCATAGCACCCTTTGGCACTTTTGACACTCATGCTGTTTTTCATTTCCCTTTAGGGATGGGAGTCCCGGTAGTCTTTCATCATGTTGCGAATCAACCACATACTTCTTCTCCTCATTTTGCTAGCTTTCCCACATGGACTCCCAGATCATCGCTTTATGCTTCAGTTCGTTTTACCTGCACATCCGCAGGATCATGAACCCTCCATTTCATCCACCATCAGTTTGCCCATCTGCAAACCTATCTTCATTTCACCTACCTCATACAGAAACTCGCCAATGGGGCCCCCACCCTTCATCCATTTTCACTGACATTTCTGCCCTGCCTGGGGCACTCATTTTACACTGGGGCACCCGTTTCTGTATTTTGTCCATCTTTCCCAAATTTATTCATTATTTATTGTACAAACACCTTTATTTCCAGTCATTTCCAGTTATTTAATTTTCTCGTCACCGTTGGCGACCTTCTTTCCTTTTTGGCCACACGCAATCCATGTCACCCTTGGTTGGAGAATTACTCCTCATTAACCCTAGCTGGCATCGTCTATATATTCATAGTACTACCCCGGTCACTTACCATTTATCCTCTGAATTTTTTCACCTTGTCCCGCCTCTGGCACAACTTATCCTCGGTCTTGGCTTCCCCCTGACACTCGACCTTGTCACATGGTTGCGGCCATTGTTTATTTCATATATCCTCCAACCAAGGGCAGTCTTGAATCTTCCCGCTTCTTGACTTCGTCCATGTACCTCTTCCACCTCTTCACCTCAGTAGATTCCATGAAGCCATTTACTTCTGGGAGTCGCGTCCCCCTTTTGTCGACATCAACACAATTTTCCAAAAGGGCGACAGTATCTTGATTCTCATTTCCCATTCAATGAGAGATCTCGGACGGCACAGGGGGAAACACCATTGCTCCTTGATGTCGTTGACCCCCATAACATTCGACGCCAACACTTTCTCATGTTGAGGTGTGTCTTACTTTGTGACTATTGCAGTTTTTATCATCAATTGCCGAAGACCTCTGAACTTGGTAGGGCCACCAATGCCCACATCACTGTTGTTGTTTACTTCCGTGACCATTACCACTGGTTCAGAGTATGTTCCTTTGCAGAATTGTCTTCTGCCTTTATCATTCCACCCCCGAAGGTGCTGTAGTTGTCTACATCGACACTTCAGACATTTTTCCTTCAGAGTTACATCACACGAGCATGGGGCATGCCCGCCTCGTTTGTACACACTTGTATATTGTTTCACACCTTGTGGAAGGTCGGATCTACAGGTTCCTTTCTTCTCCAACGGATTTCTCTACACAGGTCCCACTCTTGCTCTCCCTTACAACACCATTCTTAGTAAAAGAAACATTGATGAATTTCGGCTATACGTTTTGCTCCTAACCTCATCCATCAGGGGGCATCTGTTATCACTGAAATTTCGTCCACACAAGGCGACAAGAACTCCGCATCGTCAAAACAGGACTGGAGTCATTCATGGCACAAGATTAATTCCACAGCATTGCAAAAGGGTAAAAAACTATACAAAATGACCAAAAATTTGAAGGGCGCTTTACAAAACCCGGGTGCGCGCGCATATGTGCGTAATAGCAACCAATGTGCGCTTCAGCGCATGATGCGCGACTGTTGGGAAAAAAACCCACGCGCCTGCTAAACGGTGCATTTATTAAATTGGTCGGCCTCCCAACCACTAATGGATCGGCTCCCAAGTCGATTTGACACCAAATTCGAGCTCAATCCGCGTGGGGGGGCTGGTCAAAGACCTAATTGTGCCCTAAAGAGCCCCTCTTCACATTCAAAAGAGGTTGCATAATAACCCAATGCTTGGCTATAAAAAGCCATGAATGACTACCATTTCTTCAAGGAATTCTTTGTATTGTTATGCTGTTGAGATTGCTAGAGACTCATTCTTTGGCAATAGACATAATCAGCACCATTTCATAGGCTTTCCACCTCTCACTAGAGTGGACAAGCTTGGAGTTCTTTCATCCACATTCTTCATCTTTCATTGTAAGGAGAGCAATCAGTTGAGGGCCTCAAGAGCCTTCCATTGGAGAGGGAAGGGACCCAAGTCCTCTTTCTCCATTGTGTGTCTTTGGATTTCATCAATAATATCAGCTTATACATTGGTGATATTGGTCCATTTACATTTTTTTTTCCATTTCTTTTATATGCTCATAGTTTCATTTGGTTTTTGTTTAATTCTTGCTAATAGCTTTGTTGTTTTCTTTCTAACCTTTTACCATACAGCTGTCATGGCTAGCAGAGCCCAACTGGGCATGTAAGTACTCTCATTTTGCTCATCAAACGACGAATAGAGTGCAAACAAGGGGTTATGTCAATGGATTTAGAGGACTCAGACACAGAGGGAGTTTCTTCGTCTTCTTACAAAATCTCCACGGAGATGGCCATAAAAATATTTTGTTCTTTACACTTGTGGCCCGGGAAATATTTGTCATCATAGTTATAACAAAGGCCTTTGAGTTGGCGTTCAACCATTTCAGCCTTGGTCAATTTTTGGATCTTTAGTGGAGCAGAGGGAGTAGTGGGATTCACTGGTTTAGGGCGAGGGATAAAGGAGGGTTTGTAGTTTTGAGAAGATACAACCTGTTGTGCTTATTTATCTCTTTTGGTAGCCTCCACCCAACTCTCAGGGCGAGCCATGAGGACATGGGCCCAAATCTCATCCTTGAGGCCGCTGATAAAACACTCTCAGAAAAAGGCATCGTACATGCCCTCTGTTCTAAAAGCTAGGTGCTCAAAGGAAGCTATAAAGTCTTCCACTGTTCCTAATTGTTTCAGCTTTTTCAAATGGCCCAAATGATTGGTGCCAGTGTCAAAGCGTTCATAAAGCTCTGGCACAAACTGTGTCCAAGCAATATACCCTTGACGAGAAGTTTTTCTCCATTGCCACCATTGCCAACGTTCTTGATCTAGATGGAGAACACCATACCGGAGTTTGGCCAATTCATCTGTAATGCTGTATAAAGAGAAGTAATGTTCCATTTGGGTTACCCAACGAATGGGGTCCGAGCCATCAAATTTGGTCACATCCACCCGCGGAAGGCATAGGTCATGTTGAAAGTGATGGTTCTGCAAGTTATGGGAATGAGAAGAATGGTCACCTTCAGTATGTGGAGGTGAGGAAGAGGAAGGGTTATCTGTAGGGATATGCAGTTTGGTGCAGAATGTTGAAAAGACTAATTCAATCTGGGTGGTGAGGTCTTCTTTGATTTCCCCCATTGAGGACTGCATGGTTGTATTGATAGTGACAACATTGGCATTGAGTTGTTTCACTTCTTATTGGGTCTCGATGAGACCAGATTGAAAGGTGTTGAAGCGAGCTTCCAAGTCTTGGCTACGAGTATGGGCCATGAGGATGGGGAAACTGAAAAGGGGCAGGCAGGGTAACAAATTTTGCTGAAAAATGATATGGATGAATGTGATAAGGGAGAAGAGATGAATCCAATGGAATAGGTCTCAAATATTGGTGAAAAAAATTCCAGACTTTTTTTTTGTACCGGTTTGAAGAATACTACAGAGAGGAAATGCCCAANCCATGAGGATGGGGAAACTGAAAAGGGGCAGGCAGGGTAACAAATTTTGCTGAAAAATGATATGGATGAATGTGATAAGGGAGAAGAGATGAATCCAATGGAATAGGTCTCAAATATTGGTGAAAAAAATTCCAGACTTTTTTTTTTGTACCGGTTTGAAGAATACTACAGAGAGGAAATGCCCAAATGCTTAACCAGAAAGAAATGTGTATTTACTTGGAAGCCCAAACACAGTTGCGCGACAATAGATCTTATCTATTTTAATTTGTTTATGTTTCTATCCACAAGGGTTAGGTATTCAAGGGTTCTACAGACAAGGGTTTTCCCTATGCTATAGCTCTCTGATATACGTGCAGGGTCCAAGAGTAGTACTCGGCCCAATATCTCAGGGCACTAACTAAGGAGGATAGACCGTACCCTTAGCCGTACTACTCGACTACCCAGGTACTAGAGAGTATCTTCCCGAGTGCTATTCTCGGTGATAGTATAGTAGTCAGGCGACTGATTGGTTTATCTAAAGAGGGCTTTAGGTAATCTAGGCCGATCCATACACAGGTGTTGTCTGATGCGCTACCACTCGAAGGGGTACCAACAAGGGTTACAAGGGTTACAAGGGTGGCCAACATATGTCTGCTTAAGTACCACTTGTATTTCCTATGTGTATGAATCCCTCAACCATGGGTTTATGCACGTAATGACAGATCTCTATGGCTTAAAGACGCCAGAATATGTCTCTACCCTGAAAAAAAAATTAACCCACACTTTCTGCCGAGGAAAGTGCTCTGATACCACTTGTAATATACCAGATCTAAAATGTATGCAGAACCGAAATAAAATGCTAGTAATGGCATAATAACAACAATATAACCATAACATTCACCACAATAACACTGAAATGATATATGAATAACAACAAAAATAACACTTTGAGTCTGAAATCAATGTTCACGGGCCTCTTCGAGGGGACAACCTCCAATTGAGCAGAGATCTATTACAATAATATCCAAGCTAGGGTTCTCATACCCTCGACTCCTATTTATACTAAATAGAAGCATCTAGAGGAAGATCCTTCTAGAAGCAGAACCTTCTATTAGGTCTTCTTACATTCGCCTTATTCTATTTTAATGAAAGGTCTTATTAATATTGACCTATATTACATCTAAATATATTGTTCTACCTATGTGTGGGTTAGGACCCTAACACCTTGGCATAACACTTCTGACTATCGCTCAAAGCAGTCGCTGGTGGTTGAAGTGAAAGCCTCTGAATTAGATGTGGATTCTGACTCTGAGACAGAACAAAAAAGGGGAATACAGATCATTGATGCGGAACCCAGTGCCACCGTTGCTACCACCAAGCTCTAGCCTGGTGAACCAAACAAGCCAGAAGAAGGAGAGCGCCTCTTCCATTCATAGATGTGGGTCAAAGGCACCACGTTGTAGTTCATCGTTGATAGCAGTATCTAGAAGGACCTCATCTCAGCAGAGATCATCAAGCGGCTGGCCCTGCCAACAATGTCGCACCCAAAACCCTACACCATTGGATGGCTCCACCAAGGAAACAATCTCCGCGTCAGCCAACAATGTCGACTGTCATACCAACTGTCGTACGAAATCAAGCCCTTCAAATATGAGGTATTGTGTGATGTTGCTCCTCTCGAATTTTTTGATGCTCTTTTGGGCCAACCTTATTTATGGAAATGTCATGCTATATATGAGTCTAGGCCTCGTAGTTTTATTATTTCTTTGAACATGAAATTGTACAGGATACCCGAGGGAGTCCCACCTAGTGCTATTTCCTTGATCTCTGCTAAGAAATGCAGGGAGGTCATCTCTCAGACGGGGAATTTTGTCTTTTTCGTGATTCTCTCTTAGAATAAGTGAAAGATCACTGCCATATCCAGTGCCTTTGCGATCGACCTCTCCACACAACAGAAGCAAGTAGATAAGGTTGTGGAAGAATACTTGGATATATTCTCCTCACTTATAGGGGTACCTCTACACTTCCAGGTCAAGCACCCCATCGATCTGACCCCTGGTGTATCACTGCCCAATGGGCTAGTCTATCATTGCTCTTTATTAGAGAATGATGATATCAAGTGATAAATCCAAGAAATTCTCCACAAGGGGAACATCTGTCCCAACTCATCACCTTGTGGGAGCCCAATCATGCTGGTATAGAAGAAATATGTAACTTGGCGACTCTGTATTGATTATCGGGCTCTGAATAAAATCACAATCAGAAACCAGTACTCGATTCCTCGAATCGATGACCTCCTTGATCAAATCACGGGGGAAAAATACTTCAGTAATATTGGTCTGAAGTCTGGCTACCATGAGGTCCCGATAAAATAGACATATGTATGGAAGATGACCTTCAATTCAAAGGAAGGCCTTTTTGAATGGTTGGTCATTCCCTTTGGTTTGACAAATGCTCCAACCACTTTCATGAGGATGAAGCAAGATATCCTGTGACCATTCACCAATACTTTTGTGGTGGTGTATCTGGATGACATTCTAATTTACATAAATACTTAGGCTGAACACTTGCATCATATTCATAGTGAGACACTGTCAGATACTGTCTGTAAGTACCCTACTTACGACAAAGAAATGTACTCCATTATGCAAGCCTGCCTCCAGTGGAGACATTACATTCTTGGGAAGGAGACAGTCATCCACAATGATCATAAGCTTCTGGATTTTATGTAGACACAGGGAAATTGCAAAATGACCACCATCAAAAGTGGTCCATGTACTTGCAAAAATTCCACCTCAATATCAAGTATAAATCAGGAAGCACCAATCGCATCATTGATTGCCTCAGCAGACCGCCTATTGCGACACTCACCACGGTGCTAGAATATTGCAGCCATGAGACATCTGGATGGCCTCAACTCTATGAGATAGACCTTGAATTCACCACCACCTACCAAATGTTGGGTGCAAGCACAATTGTCGATAATTTCCATCTTCAATATGGGTTGTTGTGTCGTCTAGGCCATATCTATGTTCCATCAAGTGAGCGAGCGAAGATCATATGGGAAGCCCACTATAGTCGGGTGGAAGGACACTTCGGTGTCGAAAAAATAGTGGTGATTCTATATAAACATTTCTACTGGCCCAAACTTCGACAGGAGGTCAACAAGTATCTCAAGTCCTGCATTGCATGTGTTATTTCCAACCCGACCATTAAGAAACAGGGCCTGTACACCCCTCTTCCTACTCCTGATAGGCCATGGGAATCCATATCAATGGACTACATGTTGGGCCTCCCATCCACCAAGCAGGGAAATGACTGTGTTTTTGTGGTTGTTGATAGCTTTTCTAAGATGGCGATTCAGGTTGCCTGCAAGAAACGAATCACAACAGAAGCCACTACCAAGCTCTTCTTTGAATGAGTCTGGGTACATTTTGGAATCCCACAAACCATTATCTCAGATCGGGATAGTCAATTTCTCAGCACATTCTATTCGAGCCTCTGGTCACTACTGGACACCAAGCTCAGCAAATCCACGACCTTCCACCCCTAGAAAGATGGCCAAGATGAGGTTGTAAATTGAATGATTGTTAATATCCTTCACATGTATAATTCAAAGCACCCTCGCACATGGAATGAGATCCTTCCCTATGTCCAGCATAGCTAGAACTGAGCCCTTCCTAGCTCAACCGACCACAGACCTTTCAGGTGGGGTTGGGATTCCAACCATTGGGTCCCATAGATGTCACACTTCCCCTTGTGATCACCTCGACCGAATCATCTCCTGCTCCAATTGAAGCTGACAAAGCCACCTGGTTCATTGAGAGGATCCATCACATCCTCCAACAAGTTCAGGATATTCTACAAAATTCCAATGACAAGTACAAAAAGCACCATGATCAACATCGGGTGACACATTAGTTTTAGGTGGGCGAAAAAGTTTAGTTGCACTTGCAGAAAGAACACCTTACAAGACCCCATCAGAAGCTTTACCCACTCTGTTATGGGCCATACACTATCACCAAGACCATGGGGGATAATTATTTTGAGTTCAACATTCCTCCTTTCCTTGGCCTTTACCCCGTGTTGAACGTGGATATCCTTTTCCCTTATTTCCCACCATTATTGGACACCTCAAAAGTAGCAGAACATATGACACCAACAGAGCTCAACCTTGACTGCATAAAATAGGTGTCCAATGATCAGACTGTGGACACACATATCAAGGGTACTTGACAACAAAGGATCCATCTTTATCGATTCTTCAAAGTAGGGCAGCTCCTGCACCAAGGCAAGCGGCTCACTCGGGGCCAAATTCAACAGAAATTTCCTCATATGATGGGGAACCTCAACGCAATGGATACCATTTTTTCCTAAGGAGGGAGGATTTATCCATATGGAAATCGGTGTCCACCCACCTTTTCCAACTATCTCAAAACAATTTTCTAAAATTTTTGGTGATTTACTATTTTTAGCAGTTTTAACTTCTGGGGCCATTTTGAGGGCCTAAATGAAGGTTTTTCAGGATCGATCTTCTTAATTATGGCCAAATAAATGATTGAGCCCAAAAAATGAACCTACTCAATGATACCTTTCCAATGGTCTATCACACACCTAAAACAGATATCATATGCAAAATTTACAACCCCGGGAAGTTGATGTACTAACTTACCCAAATGGGGCCCACATGAATTTTGGCGCTTCATATCCTAGGGTTAGGTTTTTGGATGTCTAGGGTTTTGGAATTATTGTTTATTGCAAAAATTCCTTTGGAGCCTCATTTTAATCTACTTCTTGCGAATATGCACATCCATCACATCTTTTCTCAGAGATAAGCCGCCACCATTCCAACAAGCTTGTTTCCGCTACATTTTACAGTTTCAACTTATTTCGTTATTGAATAGAAAGCGGGTTTTACTGTATCTCTGTTATTTTGTGTTAAGAAACTATTAATAATCTGTATTCATTCCATTTTTCTAATAAAACCCAGATCACCGTGTGTCCTCACGGATTTCTACAACCTTGATTCACTTCGATACTCCGGCGTTTGGGAGTTTCAAACGCTCCAAAGCCTTTTGCCGGAGTTATAGATCAAGTGCCATGTGTCCCTTCATGATCGATGACTGTGATCCACTTTGGAATTTGGTTTTCAGGAGTTTTGAACACTCCAATGTCTTTTTCCTCTGAAGTACCCCGAACCCGGAGTTACAGATCGAGCTCCACACGTACCTTCATGATCAACGACTGTGATCTACTTTGGGAATTCGATGTTCGGGAGTTTTGAACACTACAAAACCTTTTTCCTCCGAGGTTCTCCATACCTGGAGATACATATTGAGAGCCATGTGTCCCTTTGTGATCGATGACTATGATCCACTTCAAGACTTTGATATCCTGGAGTTTCTAACACTCCATCACCTTTTTCCTTCGAAGTACTTCGTACCCAGAGTTACAGATCAAGCACCACGCATTCCCCCCAAAGGATGGTTCCGATGGACTTTGACACTTTAGAACTTCACTCCTTGCGTTCCTCTAGAGTGTTCTTCTCCAAAGTCGATGATCTACTTCCACATGCCTTCCTATGCCAACAACTAGGATCTACTCCAGCACATCGGCACCTCGGGGATTTTCGAAGAACCTCAAATCCTCTAGACTTCCGGAATCCTAGTCATTTCACCAACTACGTGGATGATATTTGCATGTGCTAGGGGATGAAACATAGTTGGGTCAGGGGCAACACATTCCCTCATCTAGAATGACACATATCACATTCAAAATGGCTATAAGGTATGTGATGCGCATGGATCTAAGTGGCACATGGCTCATCAAGCTTAAATCCATGTCACTATGGATGGTGACACTGTGCCTTGTCGCTCTAGTATGATCATCTTTCAACCTCCCTCAAGTTTTCACTTTCATTATCCTACCAATACCGATTTTTTCACCAATGGACGGTTCATTGGGATTGCGGGGCCTCAACGTGCTCACTCTTTATCAAAGAGCTCAATCTTCGCAATCTGAAAATTTCTCGCCCGACTCAGTCTAATCATGGTCATTCATCCTCCACCCCAACAAGATCAATGACATTGGTGAATTGCGGGCCATGAACTAGCACATCTACTAATTTCAACTTCGTGCTCCACAATGATTCCCCACCATCGATCTTCATTAACAGATTGATGGTTCACAACAATTACGAGGCCCAATCTCTACAATATGGGAAGTGCTCTCCTAATTCTGTCTAATCATGGTCGTTGATCTTCGATCCCCAATGAGATAAACAATGTTGGATTATTGCAGGCTGTGAACGAGCATGTTTGCTAATTTCACCTTTGCACTGCACAATTATTCTCAACCATCTATCTAATCGAGCAACTAGTGTTTGATTCATTAACTACAGTGGATCTTTGATTCGATCTGGCGACTGAGATAGATTTTCCTCCAGATGAACAACTCACATTCATCTCCTCTGTTAGGTTCTTGATTCATCTATGGCTCTTGTTACCCAGGGAGTTCAGGTAACTTTGACTATCGTGAAGTTTGACATTCCAGGGCATTGAACTCTCGAAATGCCAAAACCATTATGAACTAGATCCTTTCAGGCTTAGTACAGGGTTCCTAGACCCAGGTCACATGCACCTTTAGATGACTCTCAGGCTATGAACTCCATTCTTATCCAGGTTTTTATTAAGTCCGTGGCTGCGAGTTCAAGGTCTCTTAGGCTACTGGTTTGAAGGAAACACCTCCCTAATTCACAGAAATTTAAGTTCTGAAACAGGGCAGGGTAAACTCGTGAGATTACTGAGATAGTAGTAGTGCCAAGATGCTTTCTCCAAATCTAGGTCTGTGAGGTATCCCTCTGGGGAAAACACCTTTGAGGCTTAAACTGGAGCATACAGTAAAATAAGAAGCATAAGTTCTCAAGGAAGCCAACGTATACACATAACTTAACCATTTCAATACATAAACCATTTATAGATATGTAAATGTATGCATACAACCATTAATTCCGGATTCAATGCATAGAGTATGAAAGCACTTATTAGAACTAGATAAAATGAAGCGACTGTTGGAAGGGGTGCCCATTTCCACCCAACCATAGGCTCAATCACTACTAACTTATTACCATTACCCACCCCCAAGATAGACCACGATGATTTTGAGATTGAATCTCTTCTTCCGATTCAGAAATAGATAGGGACAAAGGTTACTCTCCTTCTCTCATCTCAGTCTCTATTTACCACGATCAAAACACACTCTTTTCATAGTTCTCCCTTTAACCCGAGAGCTCAATCTCTTGTCTCTGCACTCTTCGTAGGTCCTCCTCTATCCACCACGCCTTCCTTTCTTGCCTCTCTCTGTAATATTTCATGTGGCATGAATCCTTAGTTCGTGGTCATGTATAGAAGCCTTATGGATGGGCGGTCTTCCCCATCCCCTCATTAACTCTTGATGAGGTCTTCCCACCTACCAACCTGACTAACATTAATTCCTGGGTCAGAGGGTTGTTCTGATCCTGAGAAATTAATTCTAGCAAAGTACTAGTCCGATGAAGGTTAACACAACCATTCCTATTCCCCTTCACCATCTCTTTCACAACATTCGTGCTCTCTCTTAGAACATCCCCTTTTCTAGCAATCATGCAACACTTATCCATTTTCTATTAAAATAACATAATTTACATTCATCGACCTTTTATACAAAGGTCAATCAAATCAAACATTCACATATGATGAAGAAAAACAATGCCTATTCCCTCAAGAGGTGACTAGAATGGCCTATTGCAATGGTGCTTGAAGGATTCAAAGAGAAAAGAGGATTCTTAAAGAAGAATTCTTCCAGCATAAAAATACTTTGAAGATATTGGTTTCTTAGCACACCCATGGCTCTTATTTATAGAATTATTACATGGAAAAATGTAATTGGTTAATGGTGTGAACAAGGGGCCTTTTAGGCCACCCTCTATCCCTTGACCAACCCTAAAGTTATATTTCGCTCAGATATGAGTTTCAAATCATATATCCATAAATGTGTCGTTCATAGAAGTGCACAAATTTTCTCGTAGGCAGTCACACATTTTGTGCATAGTGCATGCTGAGGGTTGTGTTGGCCCGCACATGCTGCACATTGTGTGTGCGCCTCCTTTGGTGAATTTGTGCACTCCAATTTTTGAGCCAATTATATAGTTTTTTTCCTTCTAGACGAATTTTGGTGTTGTAGGTGGACTAATTGTTGCTGGCATTGATATTTTTCCTTAACAATTGTGTGCAATGTTGCAGATTCTTTTTCAATGATAACAATAGTGAATCAGGTACTGTGCAAAAAGAGGACAAGACAAGAGTTCATAAAAAGTGTGTGGGTTGGGGAATATGACAAGGACAATGTAGTTTTATACTTGGGTTCTTACGTAAATGTTTTACCGAAGAAAACATGGGAAATGATGGGGAAGCCAAAGTTAATTTGGTATCTCGTCTAGTTAATATTGGAAAACCAACACAAGATAGTAGCAATTGGTCGATTGTTAGAGGTACCTGTGAATATAGATGTGGTGCACAATATAGTATATTTTGAATTCATCGAGTTCATGGATAATAGTCATCCATATCCAACACTAATGGGGCTTGAATGGGGCTTTGAAGGTTACCACACCATTGGATCCAACATAAGGAAAGAGGTATAGAGAATTAGATAAATGGAATGTAATTGATAACCTGTGTAATATGACTGCATGAATGGATGACCATGTGTAGATGAAACCCTAAGTTGGAGAAGAATTATCTTATGTGCATCAAATTCAGAGGAAGGTTTGGAACACTGGAAACAAAGGATGCATGAAGTATCAACTAGACAATGTTCCCACATTACTCGATGATTGCACTGGATTGGAACGAAGTTATGTGAACTACCCAAGTATGATGGCTTGATTGAGATAGGCTCTTCTGCAAAGGAGTTTGAGTTGTATATACCCAAACAACAAATATTGTTGGCATTGGATGTTGTTTTGAAGGGCACTCCAGCCAGATGGTGGGATTCACATAAAGAAGGAATAGAAGACTGACAATAGTGTAAAATATAAATGCAAGTTAGATTTGGTATCGAGGTTGAGTATATTGCACA